>WOXC01004812.1:0-280639 GCA_011680675.1 Gymnobelideus leadbeateri | reverse complement strand
CACAGTAATCACACAGTTTTGAACAAAGTATAATCATTTAGTCAGTCAGTCACGTAGTAACCCTCAATCATTCAATCATCCTTAAGGAGGAAATACAATAGTCAAAGTTCTCCACTCATGGGGCACACTAAGTTACAATATCAGTCACTACTCACCACTCTCTTAAAGGGTAGTGTAAAATACACAGGCCATCCACCCCTCAGTCATAAATAAGTTTCAGTCTTCTCAGTCAGGACACAGAATCCAAGTAAAGTGTTCTTTCAGCTTGATTTGGGGTAGTCTCTCAGATTCCCTAGATCCCCTTCCATGGTCCCATCTCCTTCCTGGATTCACCAAACTATTACCTGGATTCAAAGGCAGACAGCTCCCAGTTCCTTGTCCAATTCTCCATGATGTTCCTGTTCCATGCTTAAGCTCACAGTCTCCAGTCCATCTTAAATCCTTCACAGTCTCTGTTCCCTGGAAGTAAAGGCTTAACAAAGCCACAAATAGGTTTATACAAAGTACCAGTATCATAGTCATACTTCCTTAGTCTTTGGCAGTTCCCAGGAGAAGCTGGTAGCTCCCCAGCAGAAGCTCTAGCTGGTTCCCAGAATCAAAATCACTTCACCCAGGTTCCCCAAATCAAAATCATTCTCTCCAGCCCGGGCCTTTCTTCTTCAGCCTCCTTGGCAGCAGCTGCTTCTGCCTCCATGAAGCTTGTCCCAAGGAATTCTGACTCTCCATCTCAGGGACTTTTCCTTATATACAGTATTTCTCCTCCCTTTTCAGCCCCTTCCTGTTAGGTCGGCAACAGGAGTTCATAACTTCTGTTTTTTTAACAGAGGCTTAATTTGAACTAGGTGCTAAGTACCTCTTAGCTTTCCAATACAAAGGGATCTTTAAATTTCTTTACTATTACAATCATCTTTGCATGTAGGGATGTAAACTGTTTAACCTTATTGAATACCATGTTCTTTTTTTTTCTCTTTCCTGTTTACCTTTTTATGCTTCTCTTTTATTTGAAGATTTAATTTTTTTTTAGCAGGTGGGGTTAGGTAACTTGCTCAAGGTGACAAGGTTAGTCATTATTTATGTGTGGGTGCTCATTTTCTGAGGCCAGTTTCAATCCCAGGTCATCCCAACTCTTACTGTGCCATCTAGCTACCCCAAAGATCTAATTTTCTGTTCAGCTCTGTTCTTTTCATCAAGAAAGTTTGAAAGACCCTGTTTCATTGAATGTTCATCTTTTCCCTTTAAAGATTTTGTAAAATTTTGCCAGGTAGTTGGTTCTTGGTTGTAACCCAGGGTCTTTTGCCTCCCAGTATATCATGTTCTAAGTCCAACGATGCTTTAATATAGAAGCTAAGACTTATGCAGCATTGACTGTAGGTCCTTGATATTTGAATTATTTTCTTCCGGCTGCTTCTAGTATTTTCTCCTTGATCTGATAGTTCTAGAATTTGGCTTCAGTATTCCTTGGAGTTTTCATTTTGGGATCTTTTTCAAGAGGTGGTTGGTGGATTCTTTCAGTGACATTTTGCCCTCTGGTTGATATCACAATAGATTTCCTTGATAATTTCTTCAGAGATTCTGTCTAGACTTTTTTTGATCATAGCTTTCAGGTAGGTAGTACAATAATTCCTAAACTATCTCTCCTTGATCTAGTTTCCAGGTAATTTGTTTTTCCAGTGAAGTATTTTGCATCTTCTTATATTTTTTTTCATTCTTCTGATGTTGTTCGACTGATTCATGATGTCTCATAGAGTCAGCTTCCACTTGCCCAATTTTAATTTTTAAGTAATTATTTTCTTCAAGTGAGCTTTTGTACCTCCTTTTAAATTTGGTCAATTCTACTTTTAAAGTAGGTATTTTCTTCAGTGAATTTTCCCCTCATTTGGCCAATTCTATTTTTTAAGGAGTTGTTTTCTTCAAGCAACTTTCATGCTTCCTTTTCCAAATGCTTGACTCTTTTTTTCATAATTCTCTTGCATAACTCTCATTTCTTTTCCAAGTTTTTCTTCTATATCTCTTACTTGATTTTTAAAATACCTTTTGAGTTATTTCAAGAGAACTTTTTGGTCTTGAGTCTTCACATATAGGCATTTTGACATTGTTGCCCACTTCTGAGTTTGTGTTTTGATCTTCCCTGTCACCATAGTAGGTTTCTATGGTCAGGGTTCTTTTTGATTTTTGCTCATTTTTAAAAGTTGAGCTCTGGGGGCGGCTAGGTGGCCCAGTGAATAGAGCACCAGCCCTGGAGTCAGGAGGACCTAAATTCAAATCTGGTCTCAGACACTTAACACAAAAACTAGCTGTGTGACCTTGGGCAAATCACTTAATCCCAATTGTCCTATCTTCCCCCTTCCAAAAAGAAAAAAAAAAGTTGAGCTCTGCTCCTGGGGTGTGGAGGCACTGTCCCAAGCTTCTTGAACTGAGGGCTAGGAGCCTGGTCACTGGCTTTCTATTCCAGGGCCTCTAGAGATGGTGGTTTGCCCACTGTGCTGCCCTGGGTTCCGGGGTGGCAGTTTGCTTTCTGTTATGGGGTTGAAGGCCTCAGAGGTGACCTGCTGATCTAGAACAGCAGGGCTTTTGTTACTGATCTGTACTGTGACTAAGAGTCTCTCTTTGGCTTGCCTGAACACTGCTTGCTTTGGGCTGTACACCCCTTTTACCCTAGTGAGACAGACTTTTCCTGAAGTCCTAAGTTATCTTGGGCTAGAAAATTGTTTCACTCCATCTTTTTGGAGACTCTGTCACTCTAGAATTCTTTTGAAGGCTTTATTCAATTTTGTTTCTGAGGGAAACTGGGGAGAACTCAGGCAACTCCCTGGCTTCTCTCTGCCATCTTGGCTCCAGTGTCTCATGAACTTTTAATAATATCACTTTATGGTTGTACAGTGAACTATACTCTTTAAAACACTTGTAACTTAGAGTATTACTATCTCAGTGTAAAATGAGCTAAGTTTTTAAAAATAAATAAATTCATTTGAATAATTGTACAAATAAAAAGTAGAAGTGTTTATAAATCATTCTATTGCTTTTTCTGTGTCCTGGAAAATAGCAGACTTCAACTTCAGTGACTCACTCAATAGTGAGAGATCTAAAGATAGAGATTTCTCTGCTGAAAAATTTCTGTTGCCAGCTGCCTAAATATCATATTCAGAGATGAAGACAGGATGTTTCTCATGTTGAAAATTAAGTACTGATTTAGGGAGGTATTGACTATTATTGTTAGGTTCTATTTGCTACCATGTAATGCAGTGAATAAGTTCCTTGTGACTTGGATGGGAGTATGAAATGGAATGGAAAAAAACATTTATTAAATGCTTACTATATACTTACTGTATATGTAATCTTATGACAGTGAACAAATAATCAACATTTTATCTTTACTTTAAAGCCTCCATTTGAGAAGCTTTGATCATACAAATATCACAGCTCTACTGATGTAGGTTATATTCCTTGTGATGAAGATTATAGGATTTCCTCAGAATTAGGAGACATATCATTGTTCCAATAGATTCTAGGGTAAGGGATGTTTTTCCTAGAAATTCTTTTGTTTTCACGTTAAATGGATCTGCGGTTTCATCTGTAAATGTTGTCTCCATCAACACACCAATATACATTTATTGGGCACCTACCATGCACAGATAGCATCTTCTTCATGCCTTTTCACATCCTCTGTAATTCTTTTCCATAGATTTTCCTTTGGCAGTCCACCTGACTTACTAGAAGACTTTTTTTTTTTTAACCCTCCACGCTTTCAAACTATAGCGTTAAAAATTGTTCAAGGGGCAGCTAGGTAGCACAGTGGATAGAGCTCTGGTCCTGGAGTCAGGAGGACCTGAGTTCAAATCTGGCCTCAGACACTTGACCCATTTATTTTACTAGCTGTGTGACCTTGGGCAAGTCACTTAACCCCAATTGCCTTGCCTTACCCCCTCCAAAAAAATAAAATAATAATTGTCCAAGAGAGTTATTCATTGGTAATAATGCTACAGACTGTTTGCACCTGTTTGTGTATTTTGGGTTACTTGTGGTTTTTATTCTTCTAAGACTGCAATATTCCATGATTTGTATCCATGTAACCTTGTTGGGTAATGTTGGTTTTTGTGACAGTCTATAGTTTGAAATCATTGAAAGCCTGGCTTAATTTCTCAAATGTGATTCAGCCAGTTCTCCTCTCAGCCCAGCCCACTGTATAAGAATGCTTGTTTAAGATCAATATATTGACAGAATAACCCGACAAACTTCCTCTAACCACATGTGTTATTGTGAATAAGCATTTTCTTCCATTCTGTTTTCAATTTGTTTGACATTGTTATGGGTTTTGTTGAGGAACTTATATTTTCTAGGGCTCCAATTAGAGACAAATATTACCTCTTCTCTTAGAAGAAAGATTTTCACATCTTTGTGCAGAGGGCAGCACTCAAAATAATGGGTGGATATTGCAGAGAGGTAAATTTCAACTTGATCTGAGGAGAAACTTGCTAAAAGTCAGAGCTATCCAAAAGTACCTTGGGGGAGATGTAATGAGTTTCTTTCTCACATGTCTTCAAGGTCTGGTTGACTGTGTTCTGAGATTGTTGTCAGAGAAATTCTTGTCTAAGTACAAATTGGGTTGGATTATTACCTCCGTGGTCCTTATGAACTATGAGATTCTATGATTGTATAATATAGTGTCTTTTTTAGGCATGAACATTTGGCATATGTCAGCATCATTGGTGGAATCTTGAAATTTTGTTCAAGATATATTCCAAGACACCTCTGGAGAAAAATATCTTTGTGTTGTACTGTATTTCATGTCAGTACTCAGATCATTGAATAAGGTTATTTCTTTGAGCATATCTATCATAGAGTTTGATGTAATTTTAATGTAATACATGAGATATTCTTTAAGGTGAGATTTAAAGGATCAATTTTTTTCTACTGAGTCAAGTGCTTTTAAAAAAATAAATAATATAGTAGTATCATTGTGTTTATGCTTCTCTTAGAGTAATGTTACCTTCTAGATATAGTCTGCTTTAGAACATCATCTCTCTGTGAGAGTTCACTTGTTTCTTTTTAATCAGAAATATTTTTGATTATTCATAGAATGTTCTGAGAAAGATTTTATTGAAATGAGAAAGCGATCATCTAGGCTTATCTTGAGTCACTTATTGGGGATTAGAAAGTTTTATCTAGGTAACTTTAAAATTACTTCTATTAAAATTTTCTTGCACATTTCTTTACCTCCTTCAGTACCATTTTCATTTTCTTTTTCTTTTTTTTTTCAATCAAGTGCTTTATTTATTTTTTTTTATTTGCTTTTTGGAGGGCAATTGGGGTTAAGTAACTTGCCCAAGGTCACACGGCTAGGTTTTTGTGTCGCCTTAAGTGTCTGAAGCCAGATCCGAACTCAGGTCCTTCTGACTCCAGGGCCAGCGCTCTACTCACTGCGCCACCTAGCCGCCCCAATCAAATGCTTTATTAATTTCTAGTTTACATCGTTCATTTCCGCAAGATTTTGAATTAAAAATTTTCTCCCCTTTTTTTCCCCTACCCATCACCCCAAAATAGCACTGGATATCCCCTCCTCCAATCTGCTCTCTCCCATACCTTCTCCCATACCCCCTCCAGTTTGCCAGTAGGGCACAGTGGATCTCTATGCCTCAGTGCCTGTATATCTTATTTCTCATTGACATGTAAAATAATATTGATAATAGTGTATGTATACATATATATGTGTGTATATATATATATATATACATATATATGTTAAACTTTTGATTTTAAAACTTTGATTTCCAGATTCATTCCCTTCTTCCCTTGTCACCCAACCTTACTGGGAAGATAAGCAATTCAGTATATGTTGTACATGTGTAGCTTTCAAAACATTACCATAGTAGATATATTGTAAAAGACTGACTATATTTCCCTCCCTCCTATCCCACCTCCCACTTGTTCTGTTCTCTACTTTGATCCTATCCCTTTTCAAAAGTGGGTGCTTCCAACTTCCTTCTCCCCTAGCCTGCCCTTCCTTCCATCATTCCCCTTCTCATCCCCTTCCCCCCTACTCTCCTGTAGGGTGAGATACCGTATTTAGTGTGTATATCATTCCCTCCCTAAGCCAAATTCAATGAGAATAAGGTTGACCCATTCCCTTTTGACTTCCTGTTCTTCCCCTCCATTGTAACTGTTTTCCCTTGCCTCTTCTATATGAGATATTTTACCCCAATCTCTCTTCCCATCTCCTCTCATTATATTCCTCTCTCACCTCTTAATTTCACCTTTTAAGTATCATCCCTTCCTATTAAACTGGTCCTGTGCCCTCTATCTATGTATACCTGTACACATATATACACATTCATATATGTATTCATATGCCCATATACCCTCGTATACACACATACACATACACACACACACACACACACATTTCTGTTCCCTTCAATTATTCTCATACTAAGAAAAGTGTTCCATAAGTTACAATTATCATTTTTCCATGTAGGAATGTAGTAAATAGTTCTACTTTGATAAATTCCTTGTGATTTCTTTTCCCTGTTTATCTTCTTATGCTTTTCTTGCTTCTTGTATCTGAATGTCAGATTTTCTATTCAACTCTGTTTTTTGTTTTTTTCCTCAAGAATGCTTGAAAGTCCTCTATTCCACTGAATGACCATATTTCCCCCTGAAACATGATACTCAGTTTTGCTGGGTAGGTGATTCTTGGTTTTAATCCCAGCTCCTTTGACATCTGGAATATCATTCCAAGCCTTCCGATCCCTGTGAAGAAGATGCCAGATCCTGTGTTATCCTGATTGTGTTTCCACAATATTCAAATTGTTTATTCCTGGCTGCTTGTAATATTTTCTCCTTGATCTGGGAATTCTGGAACCTGGCTATAATATTCCTAGGAGTTTTCTTTTGGGGATCTTTTTCAGGAGGTGATTGGTAGATTGTGCCTCTGTTTTGCCTTCTAGTTCTCAAACATCAGGGCAATTTTTCTTGAGAATTTCTTGAAGGATGATTTCTAGTTTCTTTTTTTGATCATGGCTTTCAGGTAGTCCAATGATTTTTAAATTATCTCTCCTGGATCTATTTTCCAGGTCAGTGGTTTTTCCAATGAGATATTTCACATTGCCTTCTATGTTTTCATTTGTTTGGATCTGTTTAATAGTATCTATAGTATCTATAGTAAATAGATTTCTCACAAAGTCACTAGCTTCCATTTGCCCCAGTCTAATTCTGAAGGAATGATTCTCTTCAGTGAGCTTTTGAGATTCTTTTTCCATCTGGCAAATTTAGCTTTTTAAGGCATTCTTCTCCTCATTGCCTTTTTGAGCCTCTTTGCCATCAGAGTTATTCTATTTTTAAGGTGTTATTTTCTTTAGTCAGGTTGTTGACTCTCATTTCATAATTTTCTTGCAGTGTTCTCAGTTCTCTTCCCAATTTTTCCTCCAGTTCTCTTTTTTGATTTTCAGAATCCTTTCAAAGCTCCTTCATGGCCTGTAATCAATTCATATTTTTCTTGGAGGCTCTTGGTGCAGGATTTCCAACTTCACTGTCTTCCTCCTATTCCATGCTTTGATCCTTTTTGTCCCCAAAATAGGAGTCTAATGTTGGATTCCTCTGTTTGCTTTGCTTCCCTCGTTTATTTGTGTTGCCACTCAATTATTGGACTTTTGGGCTTTTGGCCACAGTACGACTCTGCTACCAGACAGGGGAGCTTTGTACCAAATGCTGAGGTTTTCTCAGCTGCGGAAGGAATTAGTTGGGTGCCCTCTTTGAAGCCTCTGCATGCTCTGGCAAGCTGGTCACACACCCCAGGACCTCCACTGTAAACCACAATCCAGATCCAAGCAGCTTAAAGCAAGAGTGATTACCCCTCAGACTGGTTGCTTGGTCCCCCTAAAATCTGCAGGAGCTGAAGCTGCCACATGGAGGTGGCTGCACACAGCCACAGGGTCTCAGTGGCTTCTCCCTCCTGGGGATAAAGGCCAACCACACACCCAGCTACTGGATCCCAAAGTCCACACTGCACTGACCTCTCACTGTGTCCTTAGCATCTATGGGTTGATAATTCTGAAAACTGCCACAGCTGTGGTGATCTGAAGTCCCTCCAGCAGGTGGCTGGTCAGGCCTGCCTTGGAGCTAAAACCTCTGGCTAGCTTGGGGCTGGGGTCAGCTCCCTGAGCACTGTGCTGGCTGCTCCTTGCCGGGCTATCCTCAGAGGGGGGTTACCTTCTCTGTGTCATTTTGTGGGTTCTGTAGCTGCAAAGTTTGTTCAGTCACCTTTTACATGAATTTGAGGTGATTCGAGCAGAAGCCCTGTTTCAACTCTGCCATTTTGACTCCACCCCCTGATCCATTTTCATTTTCTTACATAGTATATTGGATACTGAGGTGGTAGACATCTGATGTTGTGTTTCATCAGTGATGATCGCTATAAAAATATCTGCAGATCTGTTGCATTTTGGTCTTTGCATTAGGATGGTGGACAGGTGGATAAGTGTAAGAAGACTGGAAAAATAGAAGGAAGTCATATTGTAAAGGGCTTTGAATGTTAAACAAAGAATTATTCATTGAATTGGGTGATGATGTTAGGATTTGTGCTTATGGAAGATCAGTTTGACAGCTGAGTGGAGGATGGACAGAAATAGGAAACTTATGCAGTTTCTTTTTTAATGATATTCTGTGCTTGACATCTATCACCTTCTGATTGCCTTCTTAGAAGTTAATGTTCATCATGGAAAGATACTTTCTTGATCCTAAATCACATTTTCCACCATAGTGTTTGTAGTTTATACCTGGCTCAATTTATTGAAAATAGAATTTGGCACTGGAAGGGAAAGTAGCAGTGATCTAATTTAATTAACTTGATCATTTTACAGTTTAGGACCTTGAAGAATAGAGAGGATAAATTACTTGGTCAAAACCACGCAGGTAGAACAAAAAATCTAATTCAGGTCTTTCTACTCTAAATTCAATGTGTTGCTGTTACTGAGTATCAAAATATATGTTAGCTTTGTTTGGTGAATCTTGTCAAATTATGAAGCTTTTTTTTTGTTTGTTTCATCCTCAAGCAATAGATGCTGGTACTTAAGCTACAGATATCTTTATTTTTTTTTAATATTTAAACAAATGCTTTATTAACTTCTGTTTTACATCATTCATTTCCGCCAGGTTTTTAGTTACAATCATTTTCTCCCCGTTTTTCCCCTACCCACCCTCCCAGAATAGTAGTCCCATAAGATATCGCTTCCTCCAATCTGCTCTTTCCCATACCTTCTCCCATACCCCCTTCTACTTTTCCGTTAGAGGAAGGTGAATCTTTGTGTCCCTATGCCTGCACATCTTATCTCCCAATTACAAGCAAAAAAGTATTAATAATAGTATTTATATATATTTGAAACATTTCAATCTTAAGACCTTGAATTTGAGATCCATTTCTTTCCTCCCTTGTCATCCATTCCCTCTGGGGAGATAAGTAATTCAGTATATGTTGAACATGTCTAGCTATGCACAAGATTATCATAGTAGATATATTGAACAAGGCTGCTTATAATTCCCTCCCACTCATCCCACCCCCCACCTGGTCCATTCCCTACATGATCCTGTCCCTCTTCTATAGTGGGTACTTCCAATCTCCCCTCCCCCCAAGGATGCCCTCCCATCCATCATCCTTCCTCTCATCCCCCTTCCCCCTATTCTGCTGTAGGTTGAGATATCCTATTTAGTATGTATGTCATTCTCTCCCTGAACCAAATTCAATGAGAATGTGATTTTGCCTTTTTGCCTTCCTATTCTCCCCCTCCCTTGAAACCACTTCCCCTTGCTTCTTCTACATGAGATAGTTTACCCTACCCTGTCTCTCCCCATCTCCTCTTGCCACTTTCCTCTCTCACCTCATAATTTCACCCCTTGAATATCCTCCCTTCCCAGCAAATTCAACCTATGCCCTCTATCCATATATAACTGTAACCATATACACCCACATTCACATATGTATTCATATGACCACACACCCTTCTTCCATTATTTTCATAGTGAGAAAGATTTCATCAGTCACAGTTATTGTTTTTTCATATAGGAATGTAAATAGTTCAACTTTGATAAGTTCCTTTTGATTTCTTTTCCCTGATTACCTTCTCAGGCATCTCTTGCTTCTTGTGTCTGGATGTCAAATTTTCTATTCAACTCTGGTTTTTTCCTCAAGAATGCTTGAAAGTCCTCTATTCCACTGAATGACCATATTTTCCCCTGAAACAAAATACTCAGTTTTGCTGGGTAGGTGACCCTTGGGTTCATTCCCAGTTCTTTTGCCCTCTGGAATATCATATTCCATGCCCTTCGATCCCTCAGTGTAGAAGCTGCCAGGTCCTGGGCTATTCTGATTGTGTTTCCACAATATTGAAATTGTTTCTTCCTGGCTGCTTGTAGTATTTTCTCCTTGATCTGGGGATTCTGGAACCTGGCTATAATATTCCTGGGAGTTTTCTTTTTGGGATCTTTTTCAGGAGGTGATCTGTGGATTCTTTCAACCTCTATTTTGCCCTCTGGATCTAAAACATCAGGGCAGTTTTCCTTGAGAATTTCTTGAAGGGTGATTTCTAGGTTCTTTCTTTGATCATGGCTTTCAGGTAGTCCAATAATTTTTAAATTGTCTCTCCTGGATCTATTTTCCAGGTCAGTGGTTTTTCCCATGAGATATTTCACATTGCCTTCTAATCTTTCATTTGTTTGGATCTGCTTAACAGCATCTTGATTTCTCATAAAGTCATTAGCTTCCATTTGCTCCAGTCTAACTCTGAAGGAATGAATTTCCTCAGTGAGCTTTTGAGATTCTTTTTCTATCTGGCAAATTCGGCTTTTTAAGGCATTCTTCTCCTCATTGCCCTTTTGGGCCTCCTTTGCCATTTGAGTTAGTCTATATTTTAAGGTGTTGTTCTCCTCAGTCAGGCTGTTGACCCTTGTTTCATACTTTTCCTGCATCCTTCTCATTTCTCTTCCCAATTTTTCCTCCACTTCTCTTATTTGATTTTTAAAGTCCTTCTTAAGGTCCTCTATGGCTTGCAACCCTCTCATGTTTTCCCCTGGGGCTTTTGGAGCAGGACTTCTGACCTCACAGACCTTTTCCCGCTCTATGCCCTCAAAATAGGAGTCTAGGGTTTCATTTTTCTGTTTAATTTTTTTCTTTTGCCTTGGCATGTTGCCACTTAATTACTTTTCTTTTGGGCTTGTTGCCACACTATGGCTCTGCTGCCAGACAGGAATTTTCATGCGGAACGTGTGGGGGACAACTTCCGTTTCTGGAAGCTGGAAGCCCACTCACGACCTCCACCCCAGATCACAATCCAGATCCAGGGAGGTTAAAGCAAGAGTGATTACCCCCCAAGACTGATCTCTGGATCTCCCTACAGTTCACAGGCCAGGAGCTGGAGCTGCCTCTGAAAACTACAAAATGGTGTGTCTCCTCAGCAGCTTCTAGCCCCCAGGGGAGGAAGCCGACGCATTCCCCAAATACTGGTCCCAGAGTCCATAGGGCACTAACCTCTCACTTTGTCCTAGGCATGTCTGTGTTGTTAATTCTGGAATCACTACAGCTGCTGGTGTTCTGGGGTCTCTCCAGCCTGCTGCTGGCCCTGCAGTGCTGGGGCTAAAACCTCGGCTCACGCGGACCTGGACTCGGCTCAGCTTGGCTCCCCGCGCTCTGCATGCTGCGTGCTGTTGGCTCCCTGACTGCTGCACTGGTCCTTCCTGCAGGGCTGCTGGGCTGTCCTCAGTGGGAGGTTAGCTTCTCTGTGTTGTTCTGTGGGTGCTGGGGCTCCAGAAGTTGTTCAGAGTCCCCTTTTACATAATTTGGAGGAAATCTGGGTAGAGTGGCTTGGATGAGCTGTTTCTACTCCGCCATCTACAGATATCTGTATGATGGTATTTTTGCTTAAACTTATAAGCAGGTATTATAAAAGGATGTGACCAGGTGTTCCATGAAAATTGTTCAATGAAATTGTTTTCTGTTAACGTTCATTGCACCAAAAATCAACTATGCCAACAACTTATGCCAACTATGCCAACTACTGCCTCTTCAGGGAGAACATTCCAAGATATTCTTCATTTTATCTGTATGTTTTTTGTACTTGTTTGTCTGATTTACAGTAGTAACTAATGCCAGTTCTTTCAGTAGTTTTCAGTAGTTTCAGTAGTTCTTTCAGACAGTTCCTTGATCATGGCCAAAGATCACATATAAAAGTGCTAGCAGTTAAATTAATGCTAGTATCAAGCTGGTAAGGAACCTTAACACATGACCTAGTTCAACCACTTATTTTACAGTGGAGGCTCAGAGAAATCACATGATTTACTCAGGGCCACACAAGTATTAAGTAGTGAAATTAGAATTTAAAACTAAGTTAACCAAATGAAGTTCTTTTTGCTATGCCATATTCCCCAAGTCTAGAAAAGATGACAAAAACACAGATACCTATAATATGTAATGTCATATAAATTCACTAAAGTTATAAAACAAAGTTCTATATTGGATTGGGGGGGAGGAATCAATATTTCACCTAGGATAGAGGTCCATGACTCTTGTGTGTGTCAGGAACCCTTTCTCACAATAAGGTTTTTAAATGCATAAAATAACTTCTCTTCTCCTTCTGTTCTATTTGGCTTGATAATTTAATCAGCTCCCATTAATTCAATTATCATTTCTGCAGATGATTTTCAGATCTATTTACCAAGTTGTGACCTCTATTTTAACCCCCATTTTCATATCTCCAACTGTTTGACATCTTAAACTGGATTTTTCATAGATAGCTTAAATTCATCATTTCCGAAACTGAACTAAGTCTTTTAATTTCTGGATTACAGTCAAGGGTACCCCTATCTTCACTCTCATTTCTTCCATGTGCGCTAAGTGCCAAGTCTTCTCAATTCTACCCTTTCTAATATCCTATATACCCCTTCTTTCCTCTGACATTGCCCCCATCTTGGTATAGATCCTCATCACCTCATACCTGGACTGTTATAGAAGTCTGCTAGTTTTGTCTCCCTGCCTTTTTCTGCCTGTCCTACATCTAGTTGCCAAATTGATCTTATGAAGCAGAAGTCTGGTCATGCCATCCCTCTATTCAATAGATTCTACTGGCTCCCTCTTACCATTAGGATCAAATATAAAATCCTCTATTTAGTATTCAAAACTTGTTATAACCTTTGCCTCCCTGTATTTGGCAATCTAGTGATGCTGTCCTAATGGCAATTTTTCACACATGATACTCCATCTTCCAGCCCTTTGCATTTTCATTGGCTGCTTCCTGTTCCTAGAATTTTCTCCCTCCTATAGTATCTTCTTCCTGCTTCACAGGTTTCCTTTAAATTCCACCTAAAATCCTACCATATACAAAAAGCCTTTCCTGATTCTACTCTTTATTCTAGTTACTTCTTTGTGATTACCTCCAGTTTATCCTGTTTTTCTGAATTTATTTGTACATAGTTTTCTGCATGATGTCTCCCATTGAACTCTTTTTTTTATTTTGCCTTTCTTTTTATCACCAGCCCTTAATATAGTGCCTAGCAAATACTAAGTGCTTAATAAATGCTTTTTGAATGAATAAAAAGGAAATCAGTTATGTTGAAATATAGTTTTATGTTAAAAAAAAGTCAAGCATAATAAGTTAAGAACCAGGAGGGGATATTTAATTTGGGCTTTAAAGGATGTATAGGAATTCAGTAGATAGAGTTGGAGAGGGAGAGGGTTTGAGATATAAGAAAACAATGTAAGCAAAATCACAGAATTGGGGATATAGTCAGGAAACAGTAATTGAATTTGGCTAAATCAGGGAAAGTATGGAAGGGAAAATATGACTGGAAAGATAGGATAATATCAAGTCACAGAGTACCAAGGAAAATTTTTGTTTAGTAGGTACTAGGGTGTTGCTGAAGATTTTTGAGCAGCAGAGGGACATGACCAGATTTATATATAACAAAGACTGTTCTAGAGGCAGCTTGAAGAAAAAAATGGGAGGGGATGACTTTCAAAGTGACCGACTGTTAAAGTAGTCTAAACCAGTGATGATAACGAGAACTTGGTTGCAATATGAAAAGAAGAGACAGAAGTTGAGTTGACTGGACTTAAACATTGGATGTGGTAAGTGAGGGACTCAGAAAAGTGAAAGGTAATCTGTGATTTTGAGTGTGAGAAAACAGTTGAATGTACCACAGGTATAAAAATGACCTCAGGAGGAGCACATTATGAGAAAGTTAATGATGCTTTTAGTTGTATTGATTATGAAGTACCAGAAGAATATCTAGGTAGGGAGATATTGTGGGTAGTTGAAGTAGATCTCTCTCCAGAAGAGAAGAACATACCAGTGGTATAAAAGTGAGGGTGGAAGGTGAAAGGAAGAGTAGCCAAAAGCCAGATAGTTCTTAGTCAACACCTTGAAGAACACTTTTATTAATAGAATCAGGAAGACAATGAGTATCCTGCAAAGGAGAAGGAGGTCTTAGAGAAATAAATGGGAAAATAAATTAAATAAAAAACAAAAGGGGAAAAAAGTAAGCAGTAGGAAGTAGTGATGTCTCATGTTTGAAGGTGTAGAGAGTTCAAAAAGGATGAGGAATGAAAAATTGGTCAAATAGGAGGTTATTGAAGGAAGTCTTGACTTTTGATAGACAATAGGATGGTTGGGATGGAGACCAGATTATATCTGAGGAAAGAGTTGGTACTGAGGAAATCAAAGAATTGGATATAGATAACTTCTCAAAGGTTTGGTAATGAAAGAGAGAAGAGAGAGGAAACTGAGCTAAATGAAGAAAGCTTTAAGCAGTGTCCACTATTATGTTCTGTTTCATGCTCTATATTTTTTCCTTTCTTTTTTAGATAATTTATTATTTAACATTTTAATTTTTTTTTTTAATTTTGAGTTCCAAATTCTTTCCCTCTCCCTGGCCCACCCCCCAGCCATTGAGAAGGTAAGCAATATATCAGTTATACATATAAAATCATGCAAAATGTTTCCATATGAGCCATGTTTAAAAAAAGGAGCAAGAAAAAGAAAATAGAAAATATTATGCTTCAGTTTTCACTCAGAGTTTTATCAGTTCTCTCTGTGGAGGTAGATAGGATTTTTTATCATGAGTCCTTTGGAATTGTCTTGGATAATAAGAGGAGGATTTGTTCTGTAAAATTTGGATTCAGTTAGAATGGTGCATTTAATGATCTAGAAAGCCCCAGGTTCCCCAGCCCCAATCTAGTATCTCTAGCCTTGAGACAGCATAGTCTTTTGGAGGTCTGATATTTCCAGAAAAAACACAACTAATTCACATTAGAAAATTTTGTAAGCTGTATGTTTAGGAGAAGGAATGAACACTTGCTTTTAAAATTATGCAGGGTGATGTTTTCAATCATCTAATGTAAATATTTTAACTATAAGGGTCAATTCTTAGGTGAAGTCTAGGGCCAATTCATTTTCAGTGATTAGAAGAAATATTTTGTAAGGTTCTTCAAAAGAGAATGATATACAAAATGTAGAGGATGAGAAAAAATATTTGTTTGGTTAGGCTGTCATATTTAAAGGCTTGACAATTCAGTTTGTTCTTTGATTGCCATTTTTATGTTAATGTGTATATAAATGTTTTTAAGTTTTAGTAATCTATTGTAGATATAATTCAATTGCATATTGTTGATTTCATAGATGAATGTTGTGATTAGAATTGTAATTAGTAATATGTTGCAATTAGACCACTTCTGTTGTGTTAAAAGCTAGTTAGCTACAAATTAGCTTTATGACATTTTATAATTCATAGCATTAATTTTTTATCTGAAATATGTTACAACTTTTAGTCCTATGGATACAGACTAATAATGTACATATTTCATTTCATTATTATTACACTGCCCTTTTACAATGTACATGATTAGTTTTATTTAAAAAAATTAATTGTTAATTGAGAGGCAGTGTTATATAGTGGATAGAAAGCTGGTTTCCCAAGTCAAGAAGAAGAGACAGGGTCAAGTCTTCCTGCCTCTGACACATATAGGCTGTATAAACTTAGATAACTAACTTAAACTCTCAGTTTAAATATAAATGTTATACCTAAAATTTCCAAGAGTAGAAATTGTGAAGAAGATGCTGATTTGCATTGTTAGAGGGAGTTACCCTCTAACATTTACCCAGCATTCCCTACACTGATTTTCTAATTATTTAAACTGAGATGTTTATAATAGCTTTATTGGACACATAAAGATAGTTGTGATTTAAATGAGACAGTAGTTTAATTGTGTACATTTTATACAACCCTTGGCTTTTTTAAAAAAATAAATCAAATGTTTTTACAGGAAGATATTTTAGTTTGTCTCATAAAAACAGTTTTTTTTGTTAAATTAGAATGATATTAAGTAATGCATTCCTCCTTTTTAATCTACTATTTTAGATTACAGATCTTTCATTACCCAACTATTTGATGGCATCTTCAGTTGGACTGCTTCCTACCCAGCTTCTAAATTCTTATTTGGGTACCACCTTGCGTACAATGGAGGATGTTATCGCAGAACAGAGTTTTAGTGGCTATTTTGTTTTTTGTTTACAGGTAAGTTTGGATGAATAGTTGACCTTTTTAGTGTTGATTTTTAAAAAAATTGACACTTTGATAAAAACTGTTTGACAAAGAAGCCCTTTGTTTTCTTCTTGCTCGAGCAAATGTTACTTAAATTGTAATCATATTTAATCCCTATTTAATACATATATTTTATGTGTGTATACCTTTGGGCAAATATTGTCATTCCTTGGGCAGGGGAAGAAAACAAAAAAACAAGGCATTACCATAAATAGATGTGATGGAGTTTTGTTTGCTTTTGTGTTTTTTTCATAAGTCTTGCAAAGTATTACAATATGCTTTATATGTAATGTGTTCCATTCTAATTTCAGTTAGAGTTCTGTCATGGGTATGCAGCTAGTTTAGAATTTTTAGGATATTTTTCATTTTATAAAGTGTGGTGATTGTACTGATTTTTATGAGGGGAGATGGAGAACAGGAATGGTGGTGGCGGTGGTGGTGGCAGCAGTGGTCATGGTCGTGGTGGTTGTGGTGCTGCTGCTGCCCTGCTGCTATATGGAAACTCCTTCCATCAAGGAAGATCTGCAGTTGCTCTGTAGTTTAGTTTTTGAGAGTTGAGTGGAACATTGAGAGGGAAAGTGATTTGACCGGGGTCACATAGATAGTATGTGACAAAGGCAGACTTTGAACCCACATCTTGTTGACTCCAAGGTTATCTATCCCTCTATTTCACTACCTTTGATAGTGAAATGGATACTGAATAAGTAAAATAATATTATTTTAATTTAATTTTATTGTTAATTCATTGTGAATGAACAACTCAAATAAATTCAGCTATCTTTAAATTGCACACAGGAGTCCATCAGAAAGCCATTTGATGATGGTACTTTTATTTCCTGAGGCTGACCCAAATTAAGTAGTTAATGGGGTGAGCTAATAAAACTGTAGCAGTGTTATGTTAGATTACATTTTTCAGATTTTCAGAGACAGCAACTAAATGGTTTTGACATATACATCAGTTGAACATAAACTACGATTGAAAATTTATAGTTGGTGCTGTGCTTTATAAATTCTTGCGATTATATTGATATCAGAAAATGTGATAATTAAGTATGGAGCCAAAGTTAGTTTTCTGTGTGCTTCTGATATAAAAGTTTAATAAGAAGACCTTGGAATATTTATATTTGTATCTTGATTAAAGTTAAGTCAAAATGAAGTACTGATTTTGAAACAAATTCATGTTCTTGTTAAAGTTTAGGGATGTTGCTCTTCATTATAATTTATTTGTATATCATAATTTACCAGCAGAATTTCATTTAATTAAGGAAAATGAGACTTTATGATTAGAGTTTGCCATCATGCAATTTAAAGGATTCTGGAATTTTTCATAAATGGAAAATCCTCATTAAGTGGAATTTTTACACACATACAATTTAATTTTAACTGATCATAATGGTCTTGAGATCCTACAAGATTTAGAAGTACCTTCTGAATCATCAAAGAAAGATTCAGTTATGTTTAGAATTATATAATTTTCAAACTTTAAAAAATTACTAAGCCACGATAACTTAAATATGGTAGTCAGAATACTTCATTCTGCATTAGCTAAAAATTCTTATCATACTTGTAAAATAGAATTCATTCATTGCATTTCTACTTCATGTTGTTTAGTGGAACTTTAACAGCTTGAAAGAATTAATGGTCATTCTTTGTCAAGAATGCTGGTTCCCTAAAATATGAGACGGTCTTTCTCTAGCTATTCTTTTTTGCCTCTTTAAATGAAAACTGGCAGACTTAAAATGTCAGTGGGGGGTAATTAAAATATAACAATTTCCTTAGAAGTGATCCTGGGTGGATCTCAGGGGGGAAAACACTTGGGGTTCAAATGGGAATGGTAGTTTAGACTTAGTCTAAATATTCAGAGAGAAACTGAAAGGATATTTATTCATTGAACCAAATAAGGCACATTGACCCTAAAAATCTTTTCCTTCTTTTGCTTGCCCCAGAATCTAGTATTCCCTCAGTCTCCTACCATAGTCCATCATTAAACCCTGTAAATATTCAGAATACCTCTGAGTTATAATAGCTGTTTGCTTTTTTATGTTATTAATAGGTTTAATTGAAAAGAGTTTTCAGTATTTATTCATTTCTGCCATGGAAGGACTGCAGCAAATTACAGACCACAGGTATATAGTTTGAAGAGCTTACTGTACTCCTCCATAGCAAGTTCTTGAAATTAGTACTTGTTAGAATTATTACTCTCAGAATTCTTAGAGATAAAAGGAGCCTTAAAATTCACTGGGTGAATATATATAAAACAGGAAATAAAGCTTTATAAAAATTTTGCTATACAAATAATTAGATGTTATCTGAGTCCTGATAGTCATTGCCATGCTTGCTTAGTAATATCATTCTTCAGAGTAGCAAGCCTCTTTGTATCCTCTGTGGCAGAAAAGGGACAAGTCAAGCCCAACAGTCAAATCAATCAATAAACATTTATTAAGTGCCAGTTATGTGCTAAGCACTGTTAAGTGGTGGACATGCAAAGAAAGGTAAAAGACAGTTCTCTCAAGGAGGGCACAATGGGGGAGACAACAGGAAAATGACCATGTACAAACAAGATGCATACAATAAATTGGAGATAATCAGTAGAGAAAGGCACTAGAATAAGGAGCATCAGAAAAGGCTTTTCATAGAACATGGGATTTTATCTGGATTGAAGGAAGCCGGGAGGCAGAGATGAGGAGGGAAATTATCCTAGGCATGGGGGACAGCCAATGAAAATGCCTAGAATCTGGAAATGAAATGTCTTGTTCAAGGAACAGAGAGGAGATCAGCGTCACTGGATGTTAAAAGTATAAGAAAAATGGGAGGGGAGGAAACAGAGCAGTTTATGCAGGATTTTGCATACCAAATAGAAAAGTTTATATTTGATCCTGGTGGTGCTCAGAAGCCACTGGAGTTTATTGAATTGAGTAGTTATGTGGTCAAGTCTGTGCTTTAGAAAAATTAATTTGACAGCTGGATAGAGGATGGACTAGATTGTGGAGAAATTTGAGGCAGGGAAAACAGAAAACTCATTACTGAGGAGCAACCGTTAGGATCACATAAGATTTAGTTACTGCTCTAAAGGTGCAGAGAACTAGGAATATGTTATTTCAAAAGGCAAAAGATAATGTATTTTACAATCGAGTGAATGTATTGTTGTTTAGTTGTTCCATCATGTCTGATTCTTTGTGATCCCCTGGACCATACATTGCCAGGCCCTTCTGTCCTCTATTGACTCTTAAAGTCTGTCCAAGTTCATGTTCATTGCTTCCATGACATTATCTATCCATTTTGTTCTCTGTTATCCCCTTCTCCTTTTGCCTTCAGTCATTCCCAACGTCAGGGTCTTTTCTAGTGAGTCCCGAATTCTCATTATTTGGCCAAAGTATTTATACTTTAATATTTGACCTTGCAATGAATAGTCTGAATTAATTTCTTTAAGTATTGACCAATTTAACTTCTTTACTGTCCAAGGGACTCTCAAAAATCTTCTCCAGCACCACAATTCAAAAAAATTCACAGCCATATATTGCTTTTGGGGAAAAAAAAACAAAAAAAACTATAGCTTTGACTATGGACCTTTGTTGGCAAGGTAATGTCTCTGCTTTTTAGTATGCTGTCCACACTTGCCATAGCTTTTCTTTCAAGGAGCAAGCCATCTTTTAATGTCATGGCTGCAGTCACTGTCTTCAGGAAGGATCTTTGAGCCTAAGAACATAAAATACGACATTGCTTCCGTTTCTTATCCCTCTATTTGCCAGGAATTGATGAGACCAATTGCCAAGGTCTTAGTTTTGTTGGGTTTTTATTTTTTGATGTTAAACTTCAAGTCAGCTTTTACACTTTTTTCCCTTTCATCTTTAAGAGATTTAATTATTTTTCACTTTCTGCCTGATATCAGAATGGTATTTCTCTTAGCAGCCTTAATTCTGGCTTTTGATTTGTCCAGCCTGGCATTTTGCATGATGTACTCTGCACATAGATTAAATAAGGTGATAGTATACAGCCTTGTCGTACTCCTTTTCCAATCTTTTTGGTTCCAGCTGTTGCTTCTTGACACACATGTAGGTTTCTCAGGAGAAAAGTAAGATGATCTGGTACTCCCATGTCTTTGAGGATTTGCCATCTTTTGTTGTGATCCATATAGTCAAAGACTTGAAGCAAAAGTAAAAGTTTTTTCTGGGACTCCTTTGCTTTCTCCATAATCTGGTGAATGCTGGCATTTTTGTCTCTAGTTCCTCTGCTTCTTTGAAAACCAGCCTGCACTTCTGATAATTCTTGGTTCACTTGTTACTGACATCTAGCTTGGAGAGTCTCAAGCATAACCTTGGTGGTATGTGAAATGAGGGCAGTTGTTGGGTAACTTGATTCCTTGGCATTACCCTTCTTTAGGATTGGGATATAAACTGATCTTTTTCAAACCAGTGGCCAGTGTTGAGTCTTCCAAATATGCTGGTATGTTGAGTGTAGCACTTTTATAGCATCATCTTTTAAAGGATTTTAAATAGCCCAACTAGAATTCTGCCACCTCCACTAACTTTATTGTTAGCAGTGGCTCGTAAGGTCCATTTGATTTCATTCTCCATGATGTCTGACTCCAGAGATTTAACATGCCCAACAAAACTGAGTATAATCTTACAGGATAAAAAGATGAACTCTTAATGAAATATAGCATTCCAGTCAATCAATAAACATTTATTAAAATCCTGCTGTGTGCCAGGAATACACATATTGTTGGCTAAAGTCACATTATATTGCTTTTTACATTTTTTGGAATTATATCTACATATACATGTAGACAAATAAAATATCCATTAAATATCTATATCTGTATACAGATATAATTTCTCAAAATAAACCAATACACAAAATATTAGCTTGAGGAAATGTCTACTGTTCATTGTAAACTAGAATGTAAAAAAATATTCTCCTGCTAGCCACACAAATATTGAGGTGTACACATTTAATTTACCAGGTCATTTAAGAACAGTATGGTTATAAACACAATGGATATCATCTGTTGTTCATGTTTATATTAAACACAAAGTAATCTGTAAACTATATTGTTTCTTTCCAAATTCAGAATATAACCCAACCTTTTAGGTCCATTCAAAGTCATTAGAATTATAGACTCCGATTTCAGATTAGATGAATGAACAACACTTTTAATTACTTGTGTTAAGTTACTGAACTCCTCCTTGCCAAGAATTTAGAGCTTGACTCAGTTGTGTAGTTAGGGCTGTTTGGTACCTCTTCACCCCTTTGGGTCAGCTTACTATTCTTCCCTAATTCAGAACATGGGGAATGATTGACATTGAGAAATGCCTCTTAAATACAAGAATTAACAAGTAACTAATGCTGGTTTGCTAGTGCCTGCTTCTCCAAGATCAGATGTATTCCTTTGTATCTTGAATTAAAATTCTAAGTACATTTTTCCTTTGGAACAATATTATAATTGAAATAATGCCATTACTATTATATTTCAGTTATATTAGACAACAAATAGAAAAGAGTTTCTATAGATACTGGAAGTAGAAGCAATCTTTGACCCTCAATCTCTGACTCTAAAATGATAAAATAGTACTTGTACTAACCACATCACAGAGTTATTACATGGGAGGTGCTTTGTTTTCCTGTTACATACATGTGAGCAATTATTATTAACCTTTTGTTGTAGAAAATGGAGACTTAAAAACTATGAAAAGCTATGTTTTAATTAAAGAATACAACCACCAAATGCTTCAAAGTTTGGAGACTGACTTTCCCTTCTAATTCTAATTCGTTTTGTTGTTTTAATGGTTTCTTTTTCTTTTCGTTGTTTCATTGTTTTGTTTGTTGTGGTTTTATAGCCCAATTTAGAGTTGATTTAAATTTCATATTGTTTCATGCTTAGCTGTGTTGTATCTTATCCATTTGCAGGTAGGAACGTTCTATTAATGAGCTGCTTCTCACTTCATTATAGAAGACTAATGAAATGTTAGTTGAAAGTGTAGGTAGTCATCTAGTTCTACCTTTTTACAGAAAACAAAATTCCCTCTCAGTATCTCTAACAGATACTTATTTAGCACCTGCTTGAAATGTGTTCACTGATGAGAGTTCATAACTTTAAAAAGTGGCCAATTCTAGTTTTGGAAAGCTTTAGGAAGTTTTTTTTGAGCTGCATCCCTATAATTTCTACGAATTGTTTTTAGTTCTATCCTCTAGAAGAATTAGAATAAGTATAATTTTTCTACCATAGTTCTTCAAATGTTTTCAGGCAGCCATTAACTTTCCTTCCCCTTCGTGCCCATGTTTTCTTTCCTTTGGATTAGATATACCTAACTCTTTCGGTTTGTCTGCCTTAATAATATAGTTTTCAGACCCTATATCTGTCCTAGTAGCCCTTCTCTGGATGCACTCCATTTTGTCCTTGTGGAACATGAATTATATGTAATACTCCAGCTATTGTTTGACTGGTACAAAAAAAAAAAAACACTTCTTTGATCTAATGACAGTGCTTCTGTTAGTACTGTTTAAATATTCATTGTGACTTTACGGGAGTCTATAGATGATTAAAAGCTGTACATCTTTTCCATTTCTATTAAACCTATTACAATATCCTTTTATCCTCTTTTATAGTTTTGGTTTTTTTATCTGCATGCATATCTATTATATTTTTGTTAAATTTCATACTTTTCATTTTGATCTATTGTTTCAGGCTGTCAGCATCTCTTCAGGTTATTCTCAGATTTGATAAGCATGCCTTTATTTCATCCTGATAGTTAATAAAAATGTTTAACAGGATAGAATAAACAGAGCCTAATGTTCATCCTCAAAGAGGACCAAAATGACACCACTATGTTAGAGTCAAATTACAGTATTTCCAGCTGTGGCTGATCAGACCAATATGAGCTTGGAATGCTCTACCACAGGTCAGACATAAATGGTCCATGTTAACTTTTGGGGTGGATTCTCTAAATTTGTGCATCTTGAGTTTCTTTTACACTACTTCCAAATCTGCTTTGCTCATCAAGCACTGCACCTTCTTTGATGAGGGCATGCTATACTGGGCAGTTCTGTGTCAGTGTCTCCCATATCACACAATCAGTTCCAGAGTTCTTAAGAGGAACCTTGAATGTCCTTGCATTGTTTCTTCTAACCACCATGTGAGTGCTTGCCCTGTGTGAGTTCTTCATAAAATAGTCCTTTAAGGCAAACATACATTTGGCATTTGAACCATGTGGCCAGCCCATCATAGTTGCACTCTTTGTAGTAGTTTGAATGCTTGGCAGTTTAGTTTGAGAAAGGACCTCAGTGTCTGGTACCTTATTCTGCCAGGTGATCTTCAGAATCTTCCTAAAACAATTCAAATGGAAGTGACTCAGTTTCCTAGCATGGTGCTTGCATACTGCCCAGGTTTCACAGGCATACAACAATGACATTAGCACAACAGTTCAGGAGACCTTCAGTTTGGTAGTCAGTCTCTTTACTCTTCTTTCCCACATTTTCCTTAGCCTCCCGAACTGAGCTAGCTCTAGCAGTGTGTGCGTTAACCCTCCTTGATTAGCCTGCTGTTAAACACACTCTGATTTGATTGATCTAAGTTGACAGTCACATGACTTATATTTGTCTTTTTTAATACAAAGGTATTGTGAGAAGCGCTAGAAAGACCATGGGCTTTAGAGTCAGAACACCTATATTCAGATCCTTGCTCTCTTAAATCAACTTCTCTGAGGCTCCTTTTCCTCCTATGGAAAATGAAGAGTTTAGATGTGAAATGACCATTAAGTCCTACCAAATTTATGGCTGTAATCTAGGTTTAGATGAAAACAGTGTGACTATGGTGTTTATCTGGTTCAACAGTCTAGCAATTTTTTGGGAAAAAAAGGAAATGAACTTAGTTTGGCATAATTTCTTAGTGAATCTCATGGTTCCCTGTAACTACTTCTTTCTAGAGTGCTCACAAATAATCTGTTTAGTGTAGTAGTCCAAATGTATTCTTAAATTTGTTAGAGACTGGCATCAAATTCCATTATTTAGCTTGTTGATTCCATAGTTTTAATCCTTTGAAAACTTGACATTTGCTTGTCTGTCACCTCCTCCATTTTTTTTTTTTTTTGGTTCCTTGCACATCTTAGACATAGGATTTAATCACTTGTCTAGCCTTCCTAATTGGGCAAAATGTAGTTTAAAAAATAAAACCTCACTTATAAAAATATATCATTCCTTATAGGAAATTTTTTAGCATAGCAAAATGGGGTCACCTACATGTTTCAGTAGTAGTGAATGTTCCCCAAGGCTGGGTCATGAGTCCTCTTTTTCTTCAATGCGGTTTTGTTTGGTGATCTCATCAGCTCCCATTGATTTAATTATCATCTCCCTGCAGTTGATTCTTATGTCTATTTATCTAGCCCCAACTCAGTTCCTGATCTCTAGTCTCACATCTCTGACAGACTCTTGGGCATCTCACACTGGATGTCCTGTAGACATCTTGAAAACTTGAACTCATTATCTTTCCCCTCAAACTCTCTCCTCTTCCTAACTACTATCTAAGGCATCACCATCCTTATAATTACCCAGGCTTGCAACCTAAGTGTCATCCTTCTCACTCTCACACACCATAGCCCACTCCCCTACATAAACTCTCAATTTTATCTTTGTTACATTTCTCATAAGCTCCATACCCCTTCTCCCTTCTGACATCACCATACCACTCTAGTGCAGGCCCTTCCCCTCATGCCTGTACTATTGCAATAACTTCTGGTGGGCTTCTTTACCACACATTTTTCCAGTTCATCATCTACTGAGCTTTCAAAGTGATCTTCCTAAATGGCAGGTCTGACCATGGCACTCCATGCTCAGTAAATGCCAGTGCCTCCCAATCACCTCCGAGATCAAATACAAAGTCTTCTGTTTGACATTCAAAGCCCTTCATTATGTGACTGTTTGTCCTTCTCTTCCAGTCTTACACCTTACTATATTACATGATCCAGTAACCCTGGCCTTCTTATCTATGAGATATCACACCACTATCTCCCAACTTAATGCATTTTCACTGCTTTTCCCCAATCCTCAAATTTTCTTCCTCTTTCTCTCTGCCTCCTGGCTTCCCTGGGTACCTTCAAGTCCCAGCTAAAATCCCAATTTCTGCAAGAAGCCTCTCAGCCATTCCTTTCATGCTAGTGCCTTCTTTTGTGATCATCTCCAATTTTTCCTGTATAGATTCCATTTGTTTAAAGCTATTTGCAAGTTGTCTTCCCTTTGAACTGTGAACTCCTTGAGAGGAATGACTTGTTTCTTTTGTTGTTGTTACCTTTCTTTGTTTCCCCAGCATTTTACACAGTGCCTGGTATATAGTGGGTACTAATAAATACTTGTTGACTTTCATAAAACATAACATAATTTGGATGGACAGAAGGGAGCGTATAAGTTTCTCTTATTTAAAATTTAAACATAACTCATAAATTTTGGTTGCTTTTACCCTTAAGGAAAGCAGCTAAGGAAGAGAATAGATCACCACCATAATAATATATAATGTATTATGCATATTTACTTCTGAATTTTTATAGACATATATAAACATCTCATTTTATCCTCACACCAGCTCTGGGAGGTAGGTGTTATTATTATCCTTATTTTACAATTGAGTAAACTGAGGCAAACAGATTAAGTAACTTGTTCAGGGTTATATAGTTACAGGAATTTCCTGAGGCTGGAGTTTAATGGTCTTTAACTCCAGGGCCAGCACTCTATCCCCTGTGCCACCTACTAAATAATAGTGCTTTCCCCCCTCAATATTGTTCAGTAATAGTGTTTACCACCCCCCCACTATACCAAGATTTGTAGAAATAATTTTATTTCAATATTTAAAATTTTTGAGTTTTCCTTATAAGCATATTTTCAATTCTTAATGTTTCTCTTTTATTCACAGATTGTTATAAGTATAGGCCTCATGTTTTATGTAGTACATCGAGCTCAAGTGGAATTGAATGCAGCAATTGTAGCATGTGAAATGGAACTGAAAACCTCTATTGTTAAAGGCAATAAACCAAACACCAGTGGCTCTTCATTCTTCAACAAGAGGACTCTAACATTTTCTGGAGGTGGAATCAATATTGTATGAGCCCAATTTAAAAATGTACATAATTATTAAGAACCTGATATGTTGCTAAATGCCTAGAAATCACTTCAGTAGTGGGCATAGTCAGGTTAGACATTAAAATTCAAGTTGTATTATGGCACAACCAACTGACCAGTTCTTAAATTGCACAATGGATTTTTGTTTTGTTTTTAAGTGGAGGACCATTAAAAGGTAAAGAGTTTAAATCTCGCTGTAACTTTGACTGCACCTTTTTACCATTTATTATGCCTGTTATGGCCTGTAGATTTGCACTTTAGTGACTTTTTGTTTTGTTTTTAAAATTATTTTATTTCTGTGTACCTTTTAAATGGAGAAATAGCCCAATATTTTTCTTCATAGCATTTTTATTTATAAGTCTGTGAATAGTTGTATGTATCTTTCTTATTGATAAAGAAACATAAAAGTATGCAATTTAGTGTACAATATTCTTGAATGTCCTTTGCTTTGGAAATATTTCTGGAACTGATAAGCAGTATTTTATATAATATAGGACCATTTGGCTTCCCCTTCCCTTTTTATTTTAAAAAACAGACATTAACTTTTGGTTGAATGTATTTTTGTATATCATCAAATCATTGCAGGGCCATTTATGCATATTCACACAAGCTTATATCCTACATTGTGGGACTGAAGTGCTCTTAATATATCTTTATTTACACTGTGTAATATGCAAAGCAAAAGGGAAGCTATAGAATAGTTGATGGACTGTGTGATGTCAATAAGGTTGGTTTAAAATTGAAATTCATAATCTAATTGTGTTATAATGACATATTACCCTCACAAGTTCTTTCATGAAAGGGCTGTTACATTGCGATTCTACTTTTAAAAACTTTTTTAATACATTTTTTCTTTTTAGTTTATAAAATATATTTAATTAGGCTTTTAAAAGGAGAAATTTCTCCCCTTAAAAATGCTGGAATTACTAATACTACAAATACAACACAGGTGGCCTTTAAAAAAAAGCAATGCCTTTTTTCATGTAAAAATTAAGCTTTAAACTTTATAGTTTTATTCAAGTATATTTTCCCCAGATTTCAGCTTTAAAAAATAACTATATTGCTGTTACCTGTCCAAATTTGGGGACATTTTCCTCTTTATAAAGAACAAGTTTCTTTTTATTTTCTTGGTTATTGTTGTTGTTTTGGTAAGACTCAGGAATTCTGAAATGTGAAATTGGAATAAACACGGGGTCTTGGTTCTTCATTATGTAGCCTGAATTTAGTATATTTTATGTATAGCACTTATGAGCATAGGTACAATATATTGTTTTTAGACATGTTTTTATACAGTGAATATGCATTCTTACCCATTTATCACCTTACATTTTAGCTTGATTTTGAATTTATAATTTGCTTTTTGCAAAGTGATTGTATATTTTTGTGTTAACTTAGAATTATATTTTATATTATTTGCTGTAATGAGTCAGCAGTCTTATTACAGTTCCTCCTTCCATATGTTTTGGCCTTTAGGGCCAAAATTTTGCCACTGATTTAGCAAAAATACATTTTAAAAGAATATTTTAGAGGCAGAGGTTCTAGTCTGACTCTGGGGATGTAGTTAATAATTTTGTTATTTTCATTTCAGTTTTATTTAATGGTTCATATGTTATATAGCTCTCCCATTTTGGTTCTTATGATTGTGCAAACAGAACTGGATAGAGCTAATAGTGAAATTAAAAGACAATCAGTGCAAATGCTCCAGAGACATACAGAACACAAAACTGGCTTCTGATTTTTATTTTACATTTCCATGGATCACTATTAGAAGAGAAAGTTTTCTTATTATTTGATATGAAATCATTTAGTAAAAAAAAGTTATTTTATTCAACCAGTGTGAGTGACAGTATACCCTGAATTATGCCCTAGTTTGACTAATCTGGTAAAACATTTAACCATGTTTTTTATTGGTTGATTTCTTTGAGTAAAAAAAAAAGGTATGATCACATTAATGATTGTGTACATTGCTAATTGTTTAAAAATTCAGAAATATGTATTTTGAAGTGAATTTATTTACATAGCATTTTGTAACTTGAATAACTTCAAGATTTTGGTAGTTTGAAATGAGTTCTTCCAGTTGCATTTTGATTGATACTTGTAATACTTGTGTACAGATTAAAGAGTAATGTACATTTAAAAAGATTTTTTTCTGTATCCTGCCACTCATAATTTTATATAATAAATTCAATCAGATTCCTTAAAGAAAAATAGCTCGGATTGAATATTCTTAAATCTTGAAGTATCAGAAATTTACTCCATTGTTTCTATCCTCTGTATGAACCCAAGCCCCTTATATTTTATTTTGATGAACACAGCAAGATTTTTTTTTCAGGCTCCATAGCATATAGCAAGTGTCTGGTTGATGAGTTAGTGTTTATTACACCTGCAACTGTGGTTTCAGCAAGTCACTTAACCCTGTTTGCCTTAGTTTCTTCACCTACAAAATGAACTGGAGGAGGAAATGGTAAACCGCTCTAGATTCTTTGCCCAGAAAACCCCAAATGGTGTCACAAAGAGTTAAATATTACTGAAATAATTAAACAAATTATGATATAGCAGAGTTTAAGGAAAACAGTTAAGAATACTGTTTTTGCTTTAGTCTTAAAAAATCTCATAAGACAGGAATAGTAAAATCTTGCTTTATTATGGTTAGTTTTGAGTCTCTCATAATATTATGTAATTATTGAACAAACAGTAGTGACAGTTAAAATTTAAACCCCAGATCTTCGAATTGCTTACTGCCTACTTACAAAGATTTTCTCATTGCTGAAGATAAGATGCTCTGAGCAGGTAAGTCAGTCAAAGTTCTTGATATTCCATTAATGAACCTGAAAAAAATAAGAAACTAATGCTTTTTTTTTCTTTTTAGTAACAATGAATATGCAATTTGAAATTTAATTATATAAGTTTTATCTATTTTTTATGTTAGCTAGTTGTCTTATTAGTGAAAAAATAATGTGAATTAAAGAACACATTTCTATTATCTCTATATTTGTGATAGCTTAGTAAATGAAAGAGCAGTTTTTTTATAGAAAATTTCTGAATAGATAGGAGGCAAGGGAAAGGTTTAATGGAGGACATATTGGGTCAAATAGAAAATCCAACCTATGAGCTGTAAGTATGATTAGAGTTGGAGAGGCCCTTTCTTTTCATACCTTCTTATACATTTTATGACATAAAAATTGGGATCACAACTGTCATTAATTTTTTAAACTCTGAAAATGGTGAAGGTAAAAGAAGCCTTTGCTCTTACCTTTATATCTATAAATTTATATCCATTGAGATTACTTTGGATTGTATATTAGCCTACTTACACTGTAACTGCAATTTCTCTTCTAAGAATTTTTTTCCCCGAGTTTTCCATCTACTTTGCTTATGAAATCATCCTGTCAGATCTATACCCAAAGGAGATATAATTAAAACCACTTGTTTTGAATAGCATCCAGTCAACTAAGAAGCAGTTCTGGGTATGTTTTACAGTGCTACATTCAAACAACTACAAAGATAGAGGTGTCCTGATTAATGGAGGCAAGTCTCTTTGGTGCTTGGTTCATTGTTGAGCGTCAAGAATTTGTTGTATATTTTCCTAACCTTTTTGGGAGGAAAGGGGGCAAGTGTATAGAGGGTTAGGAGGGATGTAGGTGGAATAAGAATGAAGAAGTAATGATTAATCCTGTAATCAAGGAACAATCTCTTGATTGTGATAGATTAGGCCAATTATTAACTACCTTCAATTTGACTTCCCTGGGAAAGAGGTCAGAAGAAAGATATTTACTATTTGCCTGTTATGTAGAAAATATTTAAGACAGAATTTTGAACAGACTATTAGGTCTGATAATTCCTTTCGAAGAGCTATGACTTCTTAGAGGTTCAACATATACACATATTCAAACCACTGAAGAATAGTTTTACAGAACAAAGTACTATACTGTGAATCAAACTGAGCACATGGATGGATGCAGCCTACAAGTTCTAAATGATAAGGTTCATAAAGTAAGAGAAAGAGCTGGGCTTTTCATGTAGGGGTGTAGTATTTGAAAACAAAAGAAGCATCAGTAATTCCTTAACTTCATGAAGTTTGATTTAATGTCTCTCGTATGGTTCCACATTTTTTCTTGCTTTTAAATCCCTGCAGGTTTTCTTAACTTTTTGTGTTCTGGTCTGCTTTGGCAATCTGGTGCAGCCTGTGGACCCCTTCTCAGAATTAGGTTTTTAAGTGCATATAAAAATGCATAGGGTTAAGGAAGGATTGATTGAGCTTGTCCATCTCCCTCTTTATACAAATGAGAAAATAGTGTCTAAGAGAAAAAGTGACTGGCTCGAAGATCAGTGTAATGTAAGTGTGTTTGGATGAGAGAGTTTCCACTTTGTTTTCACTGTCCCATGCTGCTTCCTAAAAAAAGTTGATTATAAATTTTTTTTGTACTCTTAAGTGATTTTATCTTCATTTATACATGTAACCTTGAACATAATGAAAGTCAGTGAAAACAAAGAATTAATTTGCCTGAATTTTGTTTTTTTGTTAGAAACCTGAGGCACATTATATCAGAGAATATATGTGATTATAATAGTGGAAATAATACTAGATCAGGAATTGGGAGAGGTGGGGTTGGACTCTTATCTAAAATGCCATCAGACTATATTTTCAGTTATTTAGTGAATGAATTCTTGGTGTTCTAGTATGGGATTTGTTCTATTACATTGTTGACTATTTTCCATCTACAAAATAGAAGATGTTAAAAATTCATGGGAAGTACATGTCGTGCCTATGAAATTCTTTTTTTTTTTTTATGGTATTCTTAAGACAGTCTAAGACTTGGGGCAAGTCACACTGTCGGCTTCAACTCCCCAGTGTTTTCAAACCACTGAAATCTGTTTAACATTTTAAAGGCAAAAATAAATTAATGAAGGAAGGGCAACAGTGGCACAACCAAAAGCGTGTGCATGTAAAGAGAGAGTACTCTCTGCTCTACCTTAGTGATTGCTGGTGACCTCCAACTTAAGTTTCTTTGAAACTACCACAATTGACTGTAACACCTAGGAATTTTGTTGTTCATGCATTGTCTGATTCTTCATGACCCTGTGGATCTTAGCATATCATTATTGTTCATGGGATTTGCTTAGAAAAGATATGGAATGGTTTGCCATTTCCTTCTTCAGTGGATTAAGGCAAACAGAGATTTAAGTGACTTGCCCAGGATGTAAAGGTCTGAGGCCTGATTTGAACTTGGGTCTTCCTGACCCCAGGCCCAGTACTATATTTACTAAGCTACCTAGCTGCCTCAGCCTAGAAGTAGCTTCACTTTAAAAGGGTAATAGAATCTCTTGTAGATAAATTGTAAAATATGAAATATTTCATATTGCAAACATGAAATCCAGTAGAAATTCTTGTGAATATTTATTAAAATAATTTTAAAATAGTGGATAAGTATTTTCCATCTTTTTTTAACATGTCATCTGGATGAACGCAAGTGTCTAGGAAATAATATATACAAATTTTATTACATTTAGCAAAATTACTTATTTCATGACAAAGGAAAGTATAATTTTTAGCATTTGAAAGTGAAAACTTATTAGAAGTACTGAAACGTTAATTAGAAGAAATTGGGAAGGGAACCAACCAATACCTATATATAGGTTTGAAGAATTATGTCTTCTGATATACTATTAGGTCATTATGTCAGGTTATACAGTGTTTTCTGATCTAACATTAACCTCAAGCTCTTAAGAACCTTTGAACTTTGCTCTGATCATGAGCCAGCTGAAAGAACCCTGTGGGTAGATTTTTGCTTGAACTACTGAAATCATCAGTACATCACGTATTGTGTTTGTTACTATTCTCTAGGTACATATGGTCATAAAATGTTTTCAAGTTCAAAGTGCTCATGAAGCACCCTAGAGCACACATTAAACTACCAAATTTACTTTAAAATGAGATTTTTATTGATGTCTTTTGAGTTTTCTATTCTCACAGTTTTCCTCACTCTCCCCTTTCAGGGAGCCATCCCATATAATATAGTACTTCTTCAAGACCAAAAAAAAAAAAACATAATAGACCATGCATTGAAAAGATCCAATAACATGTGCAACATGAAATATTCATTGGCCTCATACCTCTGTGAAGAGGGTGTTTGTTGGTAGTGTCCACTCGTGTCTTTTGAGTTATAGATATACAAATACACATATAAATGTATTTGTTAATTGTTTATATGTCTTAGATACCAAACCCTTACCAGAGAAATTTGATAAAAGATTTCCCCCCCATTTGTCCTCTTATCCTGAGTGGATTAAATATATCTGTGCAGAAGCTTTTCAATTCTACATAATCAAAATTATTTCTTTTATCTATTGTAATTTCCTCTTTTTCTTATTTGGTCAAGAATATATCTCCTACTTGTAGGTCTGGGAGATATATTATCTATTTGTTTTATGATTTTTTATAGTATGGTCTTTAATTTTAATGTCCGTGTAGAAGGTATTGTAGAATATGGTATAGGGTGTTGATTTAAGCCCAGTTTCTGCCAGAATGGTTTCTAATTTTTCCAGCAGTTTTTAGTCAAATAAGGAATTTTTTCCTAAGTAATGTTCTCTGCTTTATTGAATACTAGGTTATTGGGTTTTATTGTTTCTGTTTCTCCCTTGTCTAGTTTATTTCATTGATCTACCTCTCAATTTTTTGACCAGCATTAGATGGTTTTTATGACTTCGGTGCTATAACCTCTTTGTCCTAACTTCTTCTCATTATTTGCTTTATACTCTTCTTTTGTTTTTCCAAATAAATTTTAAAAATTATTTTATTAAGTTATATTAAGTATCCCCTTGATAATTTATTTGGTATGGCATTAAAATATAAATTAACTTTGGTAGTATTTTTATTATATTGACATGACACAGCCATAAACACTAAAATATCCCTTTAGCTATTTAAGTTGTTCTTTATTTCTATAAGCAGTGCCTCACAGTTGAATCTGTACAAGTCTTTTGTGTAAATTCCCATATATTTTAAGCATTTTATAATTAATATTTTCTAATATTACTTCTTGGATTTTGAAGTGCAGTTGATTTTTTTTCCAAAATTTTATTTTAGACTCAAATGCCAGAACACAAATAGAGAATAGAGAAAAGAAACAAAAACATACCATAAACTTAAATACTGGAAGTTAAATACAAAGTTAGAAAGAAAAAAAAGCATGTCATGTGCATAGCAGAACATAAGAGAGGATTCAAAATATGTAACAATAAATTTTCATTTCAAGAAAGCCTATATGATAAAAATTACTCCTGTTGAGAATTGTTCATCTTTTTTTGCTTCCTTGTGAGTTTTCTTTTGTTCTCTGCTATGCACTTTTTAACTTTTTTCCCCTCCCCCTAATGCCCCAGAGCCCACAATCAAGTTTAGATATATTTTTCTATAACTATAAATATATACATATGCTCCCCCACCCCCACAGAAGGCTACAGTAAAGTTTAAATATGTTTCTCTATAGCTACAGATATATACATAAACATGTACATATATAGACATATACATTCCCACACCTATTCTACTCCTGATCTTTGTTTTTATGTATATGCACACCTCTTGTTTCCTATCCCTCCTGCCTCCTCTACTTTACTTTTTCCCATTGCCTTGCTCCCCTATGACTTGCCTACTCCCCTCCAAGTATCCCTCCCCTATCCTCCCATTCCCATAAATCTAAACACCCTTCTATATCCTTATTTACCTATTCCCCCACCCTCCCCTCTAAAGATCTCTCCTCTGTCCTTGCGTTCCTCCCTATGCCCTACTGTTTTATTTCTTCTGAATTTAGAAGAGTACTTCTTATACATGTATTGTTCCCTCTTACACCTATTCCCAATGAAAGTACTACCAGAAGTACCAGCCCTCCTCCCCCATCTAATTCCTGTGTATCGATTCTTCCTCTTATACTTCATTTGTATAAAATACTCTTTTTAGCTGTTCCTAAATGGTTTTACTTTTAAAATTCATATCATGCTCAGGTTTTCCCCGAGCTTTCTTATGAACTACCCAATTATTAATAGGAATCTTATGAATATGTTTTACATATATAAAAAATAAACAGTCTGCCCTTATGAATCCCTTATAATCATTCTTTGTTATGAACCTTATATTTATATTGGTTCTCGTATGTTGAATCATCTATTAAGTTCAGGATTTTTTTTGGTTTTGTTTTTTGGTGTTTTTTTTTTTTTGGAGGGCAATTGGGGTTAAGTAACTTGCCCAAGGTCACACAGCTAGGTTTTTGTTTGTGTGTGCGTTAAGAGTCTGAGGTCGGAACCAAACTCAGGTCCTTCTGACTCCAGGGCCGATGCTCTACTCACTGCGCCACCTAGCCGCCCCTAAGTTCAGGATTTTTTAAACAAAAGTATTGAAAATCTGAGTTTATCAAATGTCTGGTTTTTTTTTTTCATTTAGAGTAATAGTTAATTTTGCAGGGTATGATATTTTTGGCCAGAGTCCCAGTTCTTTTGCTCGTCAATATGTTGTGTTCTAAGACCTGTGGTCCTTTAATGTCTCTGCTGCTAGGACTTGTGCAGTTCTAATTGTGGCACCATCATATTTAAATTGTTTTAATCTAGATGCTTTTAGTACTTTCACCTGAGCTGGGGATTTCAGAATTTGACTATGGGGGAGGGGGCATGGAGCCAAGATGGTAGAGTAAAAGCAGGAACTTGCTTGAGCTCCCCCTCTAACCACCTCTAAAACCTCTAGAAAATAACTAACCAGATGTTAGAGCTACAGGAACCCACAAAGTGACAGAAACAAATCTCCCACTGAAGGTAGCCTAGCAGGCCAACAGGAAGAGTCTGTATACCTAATTGGGAGCCGAGCGCTGTCCCACATGGTCTGCGCCAGCCCAGACCCATGGCAGAGACATGCTGGAGAAGACTTCAGGAGAGTGAATCACCGGCAGCTGTGGTGGTTTCCAGACTTCTCAACCCATAAATACCAAAAAGAAAGTAAAAGCTCAGTGGAGGAACTCTGTTGGAACTGGGTGAGAGAAGAGTGCAGTCTGTCCCTTACCCCCCCCCCCCCAGGGTGGCAGATGTAGTGGTGGCTGCTTTCTGTTCCTGTGGCAGCTGCTTCTGGAGCTCCTGTTCCACAAATCATGGGGGGACCAAGTGGTGGACCAGAGGGCATTTGCAGGAATCTCTCTGCTGGTGCTGAGGCAGGATTCTCTTATTTTACCTTTCTTGGATCTTGGTTGCAGTCTTGGGTGGCAGTCCTGGGGTAAGGAGTGCTAGTGTTGCAGAGCTTGTTGAGGCTGTGGAGAGTCAGTCTTCCTCACAGTTATGAAGCAGGTACCTAGAAGGTAGGTACAACAGCTTTCTTACAACAGCTGCGTAAATCCCCAGAAATTTGGGACACAACACTCTCCACTCTGGAAACAGAGTTCTACAGTGGCAAAGAGCTCAAACTCATTAATTGACTGGCAAGACAAGCAGACAGAGGAAGCAAAAAATCAAACTATAGAATTGTTTTTTGGGGACAAAGTCGAGCAAAACATAGAACCAGAAGAAGACAACAAAGTCAAAACTCCAGCATCAAAAGCCTCCAAGAAAAATATGAACTGATTGCAGGCCATAGAGGACCTTAAGAAGGATTTTGAAAATCAAGAGAAATAGAGGAAAAATTGGGAAGAGAAATGAGAGTGTTGCAAGAAAATCATGAAAAATGAGTCAACAGCCTGTTGAAGGAGACCCCAAAATGGTGAAGAAAATAACACCTTAAAAATAGTCTAACTCAAATGGTCAAAGAGGTCCAAAAAGCCAGTGAGGAGAATGCCTTAAAAAGCCAATTTGCCCAGATGGAAAAGAGACTTCAAAAGTTTACTGAAGAAAGTAATTGCTTTAAAATTAGATTGGAGCAAGTGGAAGCTAATAAGTTTATGAGAAATCAAGATATTATAAAGCAGATCCAAAAAAATGAAAAAATGGAAGGCAATGTGAAATATTTTATTGGAAAAACCACTGACCTAGAAAATAGATCCAAGAGAGATACTTTAAGAATTATTGGACTACCGTAAATCCATGATCAAAAAAAGAGCCTAGACATCATCTTTCAAGAAATTATCAAGGAAAACTGCCCTGATATCCTAGAACCAGAGGACAAAATAGAAAATTGAAAGAATTCATTGACTGCCTGAAAAAGATCCCCAAAAGAAAACTACTAGGAATATTATAGCCAAATTCCAGAGATTGACTCTGATATTCCCATGTGTTTTCCTCATAGGATCTCTTTTAAGTGGTGATTGATGAACTCTTTTTGATTTCTATTCCTCCCCCCTTTTCCTAATGCTTCAGGACAATTTTCTTTGATTATTTCTTTGATTATTGTATCAAGATTCTTTTTTTGATCTTAACTTTGTTAGTCCAATTATTTTTGTATTTATTTTCTTGATGTATTCTCCAAATCTGTTGTTTTTCTTATAAGATGTTTCACTCTCTATTTTTCATTAATCATATTTTGTTTAATCATTTCTTGATCTCTCTTAATTTTACTGGCTTAGGGACAGCTAGGTGGCGCAGTGAGTAGAGCACTGGCTCTGGAGTCAGAAGGACCTGAGTTCAGATCTGGCCTCAGACACTTAACACATACAAACAAAAAAAAACCTAGCCATGTGACCTTGGGCAAGTTACTTAACCCCAATTGCCCTCCAAAAAGCAAAAAAAAAAAAAAAACCCAAACAAAAAAATTTTACTGGCTTAACTTTGCCCAATTCTAATTTTCAAGGTGTCATTTTCTTCCTTAAGATGCTGGATCTCCTTTTCTAGTTGGTTGACTTTCCTTTCATAGCCTTCTTGTTTTTCTTGTATTTTCTTTTTTAGTTTTTCCTCCACCCCTGTCATTTGATTTTTAGTCTTTTTGAAGGTCTTCTATACATTCTTTAGGGGCAGGTGTCCATTTGATGTTATTCTTTGGGGGTTTCTTTACTTCAGTATCTTCCTCTGAACATGAACCCCATTCATCTCTATTCCCATAATAGGTTTCTGTGGTTGGATTCTTTCTTCTTTGCCTGTGCATTTTTTTTTTTTTTGGTGGTGATAGCTTAATTACTTGTAGTCGTCTCTAGCCCTGTGGTATGGGAAATGGTGCCTCTTGCCCCAGATCTACAGTTCTTCCTTCTAGCCTGAAACCAAAGCCAAACCTCCAGCCTCCTGTGAGTACCCACAGCCCCCTAGGGGCTTTCTGTCCCCACTGCTTCTGTACTCACTGGGTATGTGCTTGTTCCTTCCCCATCCCCTCCCTCCCCTACACCACACTCTTTGCATCACAACTGGGCCTGGCATTCCTGGTCAGCAGAGGTTCCTTCGATCTTCCCAAACTCGAATGCCCAACTCCCCTCACTATCCTGGGTTTAAAAGTTCTGGTGGCTGGGGCTGAGGCAGCCTCTCAAACCAACTAACTGCAGGGCTTGCAGCTTGCTGTTAAAATGGAACCTAGCCTGGAAGTGTTTTCTCTTCTCAAGGACTAAATTTCATCCTGGGAATTTTCTTCTGAGCTCAAGATTGTCCCAGGGGGATCCAGGTTATGCCCCTGTTCTTATATATCTCCAGCCATGCTTTCTTTTCCCTAAGGTACTATTTTAACTTTTGTAGGGGAAGATCATGAGAGCTTGGAATTTTCTGACTTATTCCATGATCTTCCCAGACTTTTGAGCCTCTATTTTGCAACCTACAACTGAAGCTATTGTTTCAGTTAGTATCTTTGCTGATTACCTAGGATCTTCCAAGTATACCATTGTATCAGTAAGTAGGGCCTAGTTTTGTCTCATCTTCATATATCTTATGCCTTTAATTTCTCTGGTCTTGTTGCTATTGCTGTCATTTCGTAGCTCTATCAAACAATAGTGGGGGAGATGAGGCTCCGTTGCTTTACTCCCATATTTATTGGAAAAAGTTCTAGTGTATCCCTTTTGAATTTGGTACTTGCTTCTGATTATAGGTCGATAATTTTTATGATTAAAAAAACCTGCCCCTCTGTGCTTGTACTTTGCAGAATTTTTAGAATAAATGAGTGCTGTAGTTTATTAAAGCCTTTTTTTGGGGGGGGGAAGGGCGGTCTCTATTGAGATGTTATTGTTTTGGGTATTTTGGTTTTTAATGATTAATTATGTTGATGCCAAATGTACTTTAAAAGATATATGTGAGGGTTTTTTTTTTGTTTTTTTTTTTTGCTTTTTGGAGGGCAATTAGGGTTAAGTAACTTGCCCAAGGTCACATGGCTAGGTTTTTGTTTGTGTATGCGTTAAGTGTCTGAGGCCAGATCTGAACTCAGGTCCTTCTGACTCCAGGGCCATCTAGCCGCCCCTGTATGTGAGTTTTTAATAATTATTTTCTAGAAATCAAATAAAAAAGGTAACTCATCATATCAATAGCAAAACAATTTATTTCTGCTTTAACTCTATAGAGAAGTTAGGGTTTAATTTGAAAAATTGCTGAATTTGGACTCTTCTGTACTAGGTTTGAACGTGAACTCTATTAATGACTGTCAAGTCACTTTTCTGTTTCTCAGTTTTTGGTTGTTTTTTGGTTTTTTAGCATGTAAAATGAGGGAATTGGACTAGATGATTTCTAAGGTTTCTTTCAACTTCAAATTTTAAGTTTGCATTTGTGGTATCAATAATTTTATCTCCTTTCCTTGTAAATTAACAGTCTTCTCTAATATTACTGTTTTTAGTCACTTATTGATTGCTTAGCAAAAATGAACATTTCTTCTTTTTTATGAACAACACTACTGAATTCTATTTAGAATTCTAGTCTTACCTTTAAGGATTTTAGCAAATATTAATGCTAGTTTGAAAGAGTACAGAATGATAAGGTGAAAAGTGAAGAGGTTATTCAGCAAATGGCTGCATACATTCTAGTTGGTAGCTATTACACCAAATAGCTTTTTGAAACTAAGTCACGTATATGTTCTTATAGTTTATATTTTTGTATAAATTATGTTAGCTATGATCAGATGAATTGTAAATATTTTGGTATCTAAATGCCTGTATTTGAAAAGATTCTTAAAATATTTTACAACCAGAATTAAATTAAATTTTACTATGGCCAATTTTGTATGTCTGAGATAGAGCCTTGAAATTTAAAGTCACTCTCTGTCTCTGTCTGTCTTTGTTTCTCTGTCTCCCTCTCTCTCTTTCACACACACACACACACACACACACACACACACACACACACACACACAATATCTTGTTAGTATTTGTCTTAGTGTTATGTATGTCAGAAATAAGGACCAAGGGGAAGATTCAGTATGAAATTTTAAATGCACTATTCTTTTATAGAGAAGTCATTAAAACTGAATAAAACCTACTGGGATTTAAAATATTACAAAGTTATATTGGTAAAAAAAAAAAGGGGGGGGGAACGTGAATTTTGAAAACCCAAAAAACTAAACAACTAAAGTTAAGCTTCTGTGGTTCTATTTTAATAGTAAAGTAATATGATTGTACAGTTGTTATATTTAATTTCATTCACTGCTAAAATTTTTGTGTTTAAATTTTATTGATATTTTGTTTTTACATTACATTTACAGATCATTCCCATTTTGTAGGTTTTCTTACAATGAAGAAAAACAGTTCATTAAAGCTATTAATACAGTGACTTCATCTAAAAGTGTATCCAACTTTTCACATCTGTAGTACTTGCCCACCTTTTGTTTCTTAAAAAAAAAAACAGAAACCTATTTTCTTTCCTTCCTACCCCCTCACCTCATTGGAAAAGAAAAAGAATTTCTTGTAACAAATATGTATAGTAAAGTAAAACAAATTCCCTTTATGGCTGTATATAAAATCCATATATCTCATTCTGTACTCTAAATTAATGATTTCTCTGCATTGTATAGCAGGTTTCATTGTCAGGCCTCTGAACTCATGGATAGTCATTGTATTGATCCTATTTCTTACAGCTTTGTTTTTCTGGTGGTGTTATTTTGTAAATTCCAGTTTGGCTCACTTCATTCTACAAGTACTCAAAATTATTTATATTTATAATATCGATATTACAGAATATTTTTTTCTTCTGGTTCTGCTTACTTTACTATGTAGCAGTTCATTTAAAATTTTTACATTTTTTAGCAACTACTAATAGTTATTTTCTTTACTTTAGCACTTTAAGAATATCAATTCCAGGGGGCGGCTAGGTGGCGCAATGAGTAGGGAGGGCTCTGGCCCTGCCAGCCCTGGACTCAGAAGGATCCGGCCTCCAACACACACAAACAAAAAAAAATCTAGCCGTGTGACCTGGGGCAAGTTACTTAACCCCAATTGCCCTCCAAAAAACAAACAAACAAAAAAATCAATTCCTCTACTAAATTGTGAAATCCTTGAGAGCAGGAACCTTTTATTTATCTTGTTATTTCCCTTAGCACCCAATGTAAAAATAAAATTTAAATGCAGTCTTTTTGATTATATATATGTGTGTATATATATATATATATATAGTTTATTTAAATTCATTTCAATATTGTATAACATTGCTATTTTTACAATTGGAAACAGTGATATTAATAAGTCTGATTAGCTTATTCTGTAGCAATACTTAAAATATATATAAGCAGCAGAGAGTTTACTGAAAAAGCCCTGTTATGCAGGGAACTAATTCAGTGGCCCAAAATGCTTACATTCAGATTCTCCCATCCTTGAATTATTGGGCAAGTCATGACCATTGTTCTATTTCATATGAATAGCATGTGGAATATTTTTATGGGGCTTTAGGAGTAGAATAAAGACTCTTTAAGACACAAATTCTTTTAAATTATATAAAACTGATTTATCAGAAGTCTAGGCAACAGTTCCGATATATCATTTTAAAAATCATACTACCAGTAAATCTATCTATATCAGTTCAGTAGATAATAACTTAAGATACTTCTTTCAAGTAATAGTTGTATCTTAAAAGCAAAGTAGTATCTTTTATAAAGTAATACCTAAGAAAATTTGATTAGAGAACAAACCACCTGTGCTATGATAATACATGTATAATCTTGGCTGTTAGCACTTAGACATGCAGGATCAGCATATCTGGCATAACATGATATTATTTACCAAAAAGAATGTGAATTGAATGTTGATGTTCCTATTTGTCTTTTCTTTCCATCTTCCTCTCAAACCCTTTGCCCTATTCTTTTATCTTCTCTGTCCTATATGTTTTCATCTCTTCTATTTTAATTTACTCTTCATATTTTTCCATTTCCTGCTAATAAGCCTAACACTAGTATGAGAAACTAACAAAGTTATAGAAAATAGGAAATACTTTAAATATATAGTTTATTTCACACGAAAAATATCTCTTATATATATGCCACTTTATAAAAAGGACCACATTTTTCTTATGGTGTTTCTGCATAGTACCTTTCATGTACTTATGTACATGTTTAATTCAGGTGTTTTTATATTAAACTTCTCCCAAACCCATCCCTAGCCCTTCCTCCCAAAGAATCAACTAGACAGGAAATTTATCTAGATGTGCATTGCGCAGACTTTCCCTTCCTCTTTCCTTTGCTAGTTTCCCTTTTATGAGTCCTAGATTAGAACATCCTGAAAAGCAATTTTGGATAGGAGATAGAGAAGTTGTTAACTTTTCAGTGGAGCACATATAACCCGATGGACCCTCCAATAAATAGAAACAAATAATGAGTAGCTGACATTATAGGCACTTAATTTTTTTAGGAATTTAAGATTGTTTACTGACCACACGTTTACAGACTTAATTTTCTTCCCTCTTATAGAAATTAGGAAATTATTTGCCCTTCTCTCCTGGGGTATCTTCATTCTTAACAGATTTTCAAAGATTGCTGATAGTCACCTAGCAATCATGTATGCTATTTTAGTAGATTGGAAATGTAGTTCATTTAGGCCTAGTACCATGTCAGTGCAAGGTGTGGTGCCATGGAAAGGCTCCTCCTTTTGTAGTCATTTAAGATTTATGTAGTCTGTTTTCAAGTCACTTAACTTGTCTGAGCCTGTTTTCTTATCTTTGAAATGGAGACAATAATACAATACCTATCTTACTGAGTTGTTATAAGGATGAATGCAAATGTGTATGTGTTTGTGTAGCTGAACTTTACAGCATCATATATATATATATATGTATGTGTGTGTATATATATGTATACATGTATATGTGTGTGTGTATATACACACATACACACACAATATATATATATATATATATATATATATATATATATATATATATGTATATGTCCCTCCCATCTCCCAGTACTCAGCTACTAATTGGGAAGGAAGAACATATAGGAACCTTCCTTTTCTAACTTTCTTAAATGTGGAGGATGTGACTGTAACCCTGCAGGGGAAACATTTATTCAGTACTTTGCTCTGAGAAAAGAATAATTCTCCATCCCTGGTGGTCAGTTGTCTGTATCTCCAGTATCATAGCTGTTAATTGGAAAGTCTCACCAAGAAAGCAAATCAAAGGAACAGAGAGGGTTGGGAAAGAGGAGAAAAACAGATAAACACTACATCTCTTCAAAAGAAAAAAAGTTCATCATAAGATCTTGAGAAATGCAAGACTCCTTCCCTATCCTCTCCCCCCACTGCTTTCTGTGGCACACTTGGTGACTCTTTGACATCTTAAGATACAGAAAGTACAGAGGAAAGGAGATTCTTACAACCCACCAGGAAGTTGATAAGAGAGCTGTGGGAATTCTCTTCCTTTTTTTTTTTTTTTTTTTGACTATAGGATTATCTTGGGTCACCATCATTATGCCAAATAGTTGCCTTCAATTAAGAATTTCTTTTAGGAGAATATAGTTAAAATAAGGCCTTTTGAATGCACCTTTAGTGCATATTTGGAAAGCTTTTTACTGAATATGACTGGCTAGAGAAAGGATTTTAGTTTTTTATATTTTGGATAGGGAAACTTTTTAGAACAGCAGAAGCATTTGGTTAGCATTTTAATATAGTGGTATAATTACAGCATTGTAAATCCAATTAAAATTAAACATTCTGAGAATCATATGGGGAAATTTTTTTCATGCTAATGTTTATAATTTCCTTAGTACCATTAAAATGGATCCTTTAAATGCTTTAAAATGAATTTTTGGAAGCTTTTGCTTTTGTATTTTCTAGGATGGGGGAAGGGAGAAAGGGAACAAACATTTATTAAGTGCCTAATATATGCCAAGAGTATACTAAGCCTTTACAGATATCTCATTTGATCTTATTTAATGGGCATCTAGCTGTTTAAGTCAAAGAATCTGAATAGGGGAAGAAAATGATTTCTGTAAATTGAATTCAATGCCTAGAACTTGGAGCCATATAATTTTTTTTAAAATTTAATTTTAGACTCAAGGGCCAGAACACAAATACAGAACAGAGAAAAGAAACAAAATCCTATCATAAACTTAAATATTGCAACTTAAGTACAAAGAAAGGGGGAAAATCATGCTCAGTGCATAACAGAACATAAGACAGGATTCCAAATATGTAACAATTAATTTTCATTTCAAGAAAGTCTATATGATAAAACATAATTGTGTTGAGAATTGACCACCTTTCCTTTGCTTCCTTGTAAATTTTCTTTTGTTCTCTGCTGTGCACTTTTTAACTTTGTTCATTTTTTCCCTCCACCCACACCCCCAGAGGGCTACAATAAAGTTTATGGATATTTCTTTATAGTTATAGATATATACATATACATACACATATACATATATACATACATATATAGACATCTACTTTCCCAAACCTATTCTGCTCCTCATCTTTGTTTTTATGGTTGTATATCTCTTGTTTTCCATCTCTCCTGCCTCTTCTACTTTACTTCTACCTGCTACCTTGCCCTCCTATTACTTGCCTATGCCTCTTCCAAGGATCCTTCCCATTCCCATACATCTAAACACCCCACCATTCTATACCCCCCTGTAACCACAAGCAAGGTGGAATTTTTGTTATTTTTCTTTTGAAGATCAGTTTCTCAGCCTCAGGCCAAATTGTAAACATCTGAAGGATTGGTCTCCTTTGAACCCTGGTAATCCACAACTGTAATACATTAGGTGCTGAGCTTTCATGACTTTGGGCACTGAGCCAATAGGAAGCCAAGGTAGGTGGGCTTTCGTGCCTTTGGGCACTGAGAAGGTCAGGTGCTGAGTTTCATATTCGTATGGGCTCAGTCAATCAGGTACTACTGCACAAATGGGTTATGAACGTGGGCTCTCTGCTCTGAGCCAATCCGATGCTGAGTAAAACTGTGTATAAACTGAAACATTTTTTTCCAGAATTTATTTATTTTTAGTTTTCAACATTCATTTCCACAAGATTTTGAGTTCCAAATTTCCTACCCCCCACCCCAGGATGGCAAGCATACTGATTACTCCTTCCCCCAGTCTGCCCACTTAGATATTTTCCCCATCCCTTCCCTTACTTCCTTACCCCTTACTTTCTTGTAGGGCAAGATGGATTTCTGTGCCCCATTGACTATATATCTTATTTCCCAATTGCATGTAACAACGATTTTTTAACATTTGTTTTTAAAACTTTTGAGTTCCAGATTCTCTCCCTTCTTCCCTCCTTACCCACCTCTCACTGGGAAGACAAGCAATTCAATATAGGTTATTGTAGCAGCAAGCACCCCAATATCTCCAGGGTGACTGCCAACACAGGTTCTTAGATCTGCTTTTCAAAAGGAAAGCAACTCAAAATGGGTTAACAAGCTTACTTTAATCAAACAAACATACATTACCTAGTTCAGGGGAAAAAGGTCAGCACCCAAACTTCAGAGTTACAGAACTTACAGATCAAACAGACAGGCTTCCAAAACTGTCCCAACATTACATACATCAATACCAAATCACAGTTACCAGAGAGGGAAGCATCAACATCTGGGTTTTCAAAGCCGGGGGGCTCTCAACAACGGCTTCCCAGAGTCTCATCTGGTCAAATCACAAAACACTTCTCAAAGTGAGCCCCAAAGCAAAGCCTCTCCTCAGGGCTTATACAGCCTTCTCTTGGCTCAGAGAATGTAACAACCTCCTTGACCCACTGCCCAATCACAAAGTATCAAGGTGTGGGCTTTCCTGAAAAACAAGCCTCCCACCACAGGCTCCAGGTGCACTTAAGCTAGGGGCAGGGAAGATCTTTAAATCTGCATTTCCATTACAGTTATACATGTCTAGTTATGTAAAATATTTCCATAGTAGTCATGTTGAGAAAGATTGTATTTCCCTCCATCCCATCCCACCCCCATTTATTCTATTTTCTCCTTTGACCCTGTCCATTTTCAAAAGTGTTTGCTTCTGACTACCTCTTCCTGCAATCGGCCCTCCATTATGTCATCTCCCCCTCTTATCCTCTTCCCTGCTACTTTATTGTAGGGTAAAATACCCAACTGAGTGTGTATGTTATTCCCTCCTAAAGCCAAATCCAATAAGGTTGACTCATTTCCTTTCACCTCCCTTTTTCCCCCTCCATTGTAATAGCTTTCTCTTGCCTCTTATATATGAGATAATTTACCCTAGCCTATCTCTCCCTTTCTCCTTCTCCCAATATATTCCTTTCTCACCTCTTAATTTGTTTTTCAGATATTATCTGTTCATATTAAACTCATCCTGTGCCTTCTGTCTATGTATCATTAACCTGAAAACTTGGTTAAAGGAGACAAACTGGGTAGGTGATAGACATTTTTATCCTTTATTCCCTTAAAGCTAGCAGATATGTGTACACAGAACCAGAACCTAAGTTCTGACTGCCTGAAAAACAGAATGTTTCAAAAAGGCCTAAATGCCTTTTTTTTTTTTTTTTTTGCTTTTGGGAGGGCAATTGGGGTTAAGTACCTTGCCCAAGGTTACATGGCTGGTTTTTTGTGTGTGTTAAGTGTCTGAGGCTGGATCCGAACTCAGGTCCTTCTGACTACAGGGTCAGCACTCTACTCACTGCGCCACCTAGCCTCCCCCCTAAATACCTTTTAGAACCATCACAATTCAGGGTGGCTGTGTTACTCAACTTTATGATCTCCATAAATGTTTAATCATTGTACAAGAAAGAATTTCCTTAATTGAATAGATGGTAAATATAATAAAATAAGAAAGCTGACAAAATGTCCATTGAAATTATGACTCTGGATACGTGTGTTTTCTTTACCATTAGCATTCCATAACATAGTATTTGTCCAGAAAATATTAAGAAAAAGAAGTCCCATTACTCAAATTAGAAAAAGTCCCATTACTCAAAAGCCTTGGGTTAAGGGTTTCATCCTTAATGCCCATAAAGTAAGCCCCATCTGGCTTTGTTGACATAGGAAGAGGTATGCTCTGATTTTACTCAGAGAACAAAGAAGCTGTTAGTTAACAGTCCAGGTTCTTCTGGTTGATTAGTTCAGACTCTGGCCCTTATTGAGGTTATTAAATTATTATCAGTATATATGTATATACATATACCCACCTATACATATGTATATGTGTGTGTTTGTGTGTGTGTGTGTGTGTGTGTGTGTATTCTCTTCAACTGTCCTCATACTGAGAAAAGTCTCATGAGTTACAAATATCATCGTTCCATGTAGGGATGTAAACATTTCAACTTTAATAAGTTCCTTATGATTTCTCTTTCCTGTTTACCTTTACATGCTTCTCTTGCTTCTTCTATTTGAAAGTCACATTTTCTTTTCAGCTCTGGTCTTTTCATCAAGAATGCTTGAAAGTCCTCTATTTCATTGAATGTCCATAGTTTTCCCTGAAGTATTATACTCATTTTTGCTGGGTAGGTGATTTTTGGTTTTAATCCTAGCTTCTTTGACCTCCAGAATATCATATTCCAAGCCCTGGATCCCTTGATGTAGAAGTTGCTAGATCTCGTGTTATTCTGATTGTGTTTCTACAGTACTCAAATTGTTTCTTCCTGAGTGCTATTTTCTCCTTGACCTAGCAACTCTGTAATTTGGCTACAACATTCCTAGGATGGGGATTTTTTTCAAGAGATGATAGATGGATTCTTTCAATTTCTACTTTACCCCGTCTGGTTTTAGAATATCAGGTCAGTTTCCCTTGATAATTTCTTTTTTTAATTTTTTTATTTTTTTAAATTAATTTAATTAGTTTCAGTTAACAAGATTCAATTTCATAGTTCCTTGATTTTCAAATTTCCTTTACTTCCCTCCCCCCTACCCACACGACAGCATATAGTCCAGTATATGATCTGCAAATGCATTCATGTTAGACATTATTCCAATTACAAAGGCGTATTGTACTAGGTGGGATGAAAGATGGTAAGGAAGAAATAAAACCAAATAATGAAAAGAACAAGATCATTTACTTTGCTTCCATCAGGATTCGGGCTCAGTTCTATCTAGTTATATCTCTGGATGGTGCATTTCTCACTTTCTTGAGTCTTTCGGGATTAACTTATATCACTGCATTGCTGAAAAGAGTCTAGTCTGTTATAGTTGGTCATCACAGATATGGTATGTCTGTGATTGTATACAGATTTCTTCTGATTCTACTCTTCTCGCTCAGCATCAATTTGTATAAGTCTCTCCACGTAATTATGAAATCTGTCACCTCTTCATTTCTTATAGCACAATAATATTCCATTACATTCATATACCACAACTTGTTTAGCCATTCCCCAATTGATGGGTACCCCTTCAGTTTCCAATTCTTTGCAACCACAAAAAGGGCTGCTAAAAATATTTTTGTACATATGGGTCTTCCTCCCACTTCTATGATCTCTTTGGGATATAACCCTAGAAGTGGTATTGCTGGGTCAAAGGGTATGAAATTATTTATAATCCTTTGGGCATAATTCCAGATTGCTCTCCAGAATGGTTGGATAAGTTCACAACTCCACCAGCAATGTATTAGTGTTCCAATTTGTCCACATACTCTCCAGCATTTGTCACTTTCTTGTTTTGTCATCTTAGCCAATCTGACTGGAGGGATGTGGTATCTCAGAGTTGTTTTGATTTGCATTTCTCTAATTAATAGTGATTTGGAGCATTTCTTCATATGCTTATAGATATCTTTAATTTCTTTCTCTGAAAACTGCCTGTTCATATCCTTTGACCATTTATCAATTGGGGAGTGACTTGTATTCATATAGATTTGGCTCAATTCTCTATAAATTTTAGAAATGAGTCCTTTATCAGAGACACAAGTTGTAAAAATTCTTTCCCAATTTCCCACCTCTCTCTTGATCTTGGTTACATTGGCTTTGTTTGTACAGAAGCTTTTCAATTTAATGTAATCAAAATTATCCATTTTGCATTTTATAATGCTCTCTAATTCTTGTTTGGTCCTAAAGTCTTCCCCTCTCCACAGATCTGTCAGGTAAACTATTCCTTTCTTTCCCAAATTGCTTACAGTATCATCCTTTACACCTAGATCATGCACCCATTTGGACTTGATTTTGGTATATGGTGTTAGATAATGGTCTATGCCCAGTTTCTGCCATACTGTATTCCAGTTTTCCCAGCAGTTTTTGTCAAATAGTGCATTCTTATCCCCAAAACTGGGGTCTTTGGGTTTATCGAACAATAGATTGCTATATTCATTAACTGCTGGGTCTCCTGCACCTGATCTATTCCATTGATCCACTACTCTACACCTCTGCCAGTACCAAGCAGTTTTGATGACTGCTGCTGTATAATACAGATTAAGATCTGGCATAGCTAGTCCACCTTCCCTAGCATTTCTTTTCATTAATTCCCTTGATATTCTAGACCGTTTGTTTTTCAAAATAAATTTTGTTATTATTTTGTCTAACTCTACAAAGTAGTTTTTTGGTAAATTGATTGGTATGGCACTAAATATATAGTTTAGTTTGGGTAAAATTGTCATTTTTATTATATTAGCTCGACCCAGCCATGAGCAATTGATATTTTTCCAACTATTTAGATCTGTTTTTATTTGTGTGAGAAGTGTTTTGTAGTTGTGATCATATAGATTCTGGGTTTGTTTTGGCAAGTAGATTCCCAAATATTTTATAATGTCTACAGTGACTTTAAATGGGATTTCTCTTTCTATCTCTTGCTGTTGAGTTTCATTAGAGATATACAGGAATGCTGAGGATTTATGTGGGTTTATTTTATATCCTGCAACTTTGCCAAATTTATTTATTGTCTCAAGTAGTTTTTTACTTGATTCTCTAGGATTCTCTAAGTATATCATCATATCATCTGCAAAGAGTGATAGCTTGGTCACTTCTTTGCCTAATTTGATTCCTTTGATTTCTTTTTCTTCTCTAATTGCTACTGCTAGTGTTTCTAGTACCAGATTGAATAAGAGGGGTGATAGTGGACACCCTTGTTTCACTCCTGATCTTATTGGAAAGGCTTCTAGTTTATCCCCATTGCATATAATACTTGCTGATGGTTTTAAATAGATGCTATCAACTATTTTAAGGAAGGCTTCATTTATTCCTATACTTTCTAGTGTTTTTAATAGGAATGGATGTTGTACTTTGTCAAAAGCCTTTTCTGCATCTACTGAGATGATCATGTGGTTTCTGCTAGTTTTATTGTTGATATGCTCAATTATACTGATGGTTTTCCTAATATTAAACCTTCCTTGCATTCCTGGCATGAATCCTACCTGATCAGAGTGTATTATTTTTGTGATAAGTTGTTGGAGTCTTTTGGCTAATATTTTATTTAGAATTTTTGCATCTAAATTCATGAGGGAAATTGGTCTATAATTTTCTTTCTCTGTCTTATCTCTTCCTGATTTAGGAATGAGTACCATATTTGTGTCATAGAAAGAGTTTGGTAGGATTCCTTCTTCACTAATTTTCCCAAATAGTTTGTAGAGTATTGGAATCAATTGTTCTTTAAATGTTTGTTAGAATTCACTATTGAACCAATCTGGCTCTGGAGATTTTTTCCTAGGGAGTTCTTTGATGGCTTGTTTGATTTCTTTTTCTGAGATGGGCTTATTTAGGTATTTCACTTCCTCTTCAGTTAATCTGGGCAATTTGTGATTTTGTAAATATTCATCCATTTCACTAAGATTATCATATTTATGTGAATACAATTGGGAAAAATAATTCCTCATTATTTTTTTGATTTCCTCTTCATTGGAGGTAGATTCACCCTTTTTATTTTTGATACTCATAATTTGGTTTTCTTCTTTCTTTTTTTATCATATTGACTAAGGGTCTATCAATTTTGTTGATTTTTTCATAAAACCAGCTCTTAGTTTTATTTATTAATTCAATGGTTTTCTTAATTTCAATTTTATTAATCTCACCTTTGGTTTTCAATATTTCTAATTTAGTACTAAATTGGGAATTTTCAATTTGTTCTTTTTCTAGCTTTTTCAATTGCATGTCCAATTCATTGACCTCCCTTCTCTCTGCTTTAATTAAGTACTCAGGGATATAAAACTTCCCCTGAGAACTGCCTTTAGTGCATCCCATAAATTTTGGTATGTTGTTTCATTATTATCATTCTCTTGAATGAAATTATTGATTGTTTCTATAATTTCTTGTTTGACCCACCAATTTTTTAGGATTAAATTGTTTAATTTCTAATTAGTTTTTAGTCTATCTTTCCATGGCCGTTTATTGCATATAATTTTTATTGCATCATGATCTGAGAATGATGCGCTTAATATTTCTGCCTTTCTGCACTGGATTGTGAGGTTTTTATGCCCTAGTACATGGTCTATTTTTGAGTATGTACCATGCACTGCTGAGAAGAAAGTAAATTCCTTTTCATCCCCATTCAGTTTTCTCCAGAGATCCATCATATCTAGTCTCTCTAAGATTCTATTCACCTCCTTAACTTCTTTCTTGTTTATTTTGAGGTTAGATTTATCGAGTTCAGAGAGGGGAAGATTAAGGTCCCCCACTAGTATAGTTTTGCTATCTATTTCTTCCTCTAATTCCTTTAACTTCTCCTCTAGGAATTTAGATGCTATACCACTTGGTGCATATATATTAAGTAGTGATATTGCTTCATTCCCGATGGTGCCTTTTAGAAGGATATAGTTTCCTTCCTTATCTCTTTTAATTAGATCTATTTTTGCTTTTGCTTTATCTGAGATAAGTATTGCTATCCCTGCTTTTTTTACTTTAGCTGAGGCATAATAAATTTTACTCCAACCTTTTTCCCTTACCCTGTGTGTATCCCTTTGTTTCAAATGTGTTTCTTGTAGACAGCATATTGTAGGATTATGGATTTAATAATGGATTTAATCCATTCTGCTATCCGCCTCTGTTTTATGGGAGAGTTCATCCCATTCACATTCACAGTAATAATGACTATCTGTCTCTTCCCCTCCATCCTATTCCCTCCCCTGTTTATGTTTTTGTTTCTTCCTTCTCCCTTCCCCTCCTTGAAGTTTTCCCTTTTGACCACCCCTCCCTCAGTGTTCCCACCCAGTGATCCCTCTTCTTAACCTACCCTCTCCCCTTATTACTGTTTCCCTCCCTTCTAATCCCCCCCTTTAGTCTCCTCTTTTTCACCTCCCCCTTACCCTTCTGCTTTCTGTAGGACGAAGTAAGTTTTTATACTTATCAGAGTGAATTACTCCCCGTTTGATTCCAAACCAATGAGAGTAAATTTCAAACATTGCTCCTCTCCCTCCCTCCTTTTCCTCTATTTAATGAATTTATGTGTCTATTCACATTAAAATCTTAAACTTCACTAATTTAAGTTGATCCCTCTTTGAACCAGAACCAGTGAGAATAGTGTTTAAATGATGTTCCTCTCCCTCTTTCTTTCCCCTCTTCTATAGTGTGTTTTAATGTCCCTTCACTTGGCATATTTTACTTTTCCTAGGTCATCCTTTCCTTTTTCCCATTACAGTACCTTTGATCCCCTTAATAGTTTTTTTTTTTTAGACATCAGGTTAGTTCATTCATACCCACACCCTCTGTCTAAGTATAACCCTTTTGAAGGTCATGATAATCATAAAGATTTTGAATATTGACAGTTATCAGCTCCACATATAGGGATGTGAACATTTTGCTCTTGTTGCATCCCAAGTAATGAGTGTGTGTTTGTGGGTGTGGGTGTGTGCATTTATGCATGTGTGAGTCTGTGTTTCTCTTGTTTACCTTTTTATGTCTTTCTTGAGTCTTGTAATTGGAGATCAGATTTTCCATTGAGCTCTGGCTTTTTCGTCAGGAACATCTGGAAGTCCCTTATTTCATTAAACAACCATCTCCTTGCCTGGAAGATTATGCTCAGTTTTGCCAGGTAGTTAATCCTTGGTTGTAGTCCTAGCTCTCTTGCCCTATGAAATATCAAATTCCAGTCCCTCCGCTCTTTTAATGTAGAAGCTGCTAGGTCCTGTTTGATCCTAACTGTAGTTCCTCGATATTTGAATTGTTTCTTTTTGGCTGCTTGTAGAATTTTTTCTTTGATCTTGTAATTCTGGAATTTGGCTACTATATTTCTTGGAGTTTTCAGTTTGGGATCTCTCTCAGGAGGAGTCCGGTGAATTCTGTCGATGGTTATTTTATCTTCTGATTCCAGGACCTCAGGACAGTTTTCTTTGACAATCTCTTGGAGGATGTTGTCTAGGCTGCTTTTTTCATCATGGCTTTCTGGTAGACCAATAATTCTTAGGTTGTCTCTCCTGGATCTGTTCTCTAGGTCAGTTATTTTTCCAGTGAGATATTTTACATTTTCTTGCAATTTTTCGATTGTCTTGTTTTGTTTTATTGACTCTTGCTGCATCATAGAGTTCTGGGCTTCAATTTGATTGTTTCTAATTTTTATCGAATTACTGTCTTCAGTTATTTTTTGAAGTTCCTTTTTTAGGGAGGTATTTTCTCCAATTACTTCACTGAGATGTTTTTCCAAGTTGGTCACTGCCTCCCTGATTTGGTCTTTAAAATTTTTCTTAAGCTCCTCCAGGAATGCTATTTGGGCTTGAGACCAGATCATGTTTCCTTCTGTGGTCTCAGGTGTGGGTAGAGAGTCTATATTGTCCTGTGTATTTTGTTGTTCTTGCCCTGCATAGTATGCTTGAATAGACTTTTTTGCCTTCCCCTTCTCCTTCTCTGCTTCTTTTTTTCCCATTGTGACTTCCTGTTTCTTAGTTTCTCAGGCTATGAGTTTAGGGCCTGATCCTTGACTTTGAATACCTCTGGGTGGCTAGTTTATGGCTAAGTCAGGGAAGGCAATGAGGGAAGTAGATGAGTAGGTATGGGTGTGTCTGATCACTTCAGATTTATGCCTCTATACCCCTGGGCTATAAGTAGGCTTTTGTTGGTAAGGAGAGGTGGGGCTCGTTCGGACCCCACCCTCTCTTCTCTTCGGACTCATGGCTATCTCAGTTACACCCCTTCTTGGAGACCCTCAAGCCTGGGGCTATTTCCATTAACTTGGAATTTCAATCTGGGTGGGAGACTTATCTTTGGGTTTTCTGCTTCATGAAGGAGGGATGGGAGGATCTGAGCAGCTAGAATTTACTTTGCCATTCCAGCCCCTGTATTATACAGGCAGGCAGTTTCTAAACTTCCAGGCTGGGGGCTGAATGCAGCCAGAGAAGCCACTCTCTCCACTGAGGGCCCAACTCTCCTACCTGGCTCCAATGATCCTACCCGTCTGAGAGATGACTATGATTCGTCCTCAGTAAGTCTGCAGGCTGGGGCTTTTGCTCTCTCTGGTGTAGTCTGCTTGTCTGCTCTTAGGTCTAGGCTGTGCAGACACCACGCGCTCTGCGCTCGAGCAGTCCGGACACACTGAGCAACCTCCTGGGCTGGACTCGGTCACACTTCGTCTTCCAGTGGGCTCTGTCACTGCGGATTCCACTCAGATTCACCCTTTGAGCCTTAGTGACCGAGGAGCTCAGTGAGGTTACTGCTTCCTTTCCGCCATCTTGGCTCCTCCCCCTTGATAATTTCTTGAAAGGTGATATCTAGGAATTTTTTTTAATCATAGCTTTCGGCCAAGATGGCGGAGTAGAAACAGCTCATCCAAGCCACTCTGCCCCCAGATACCCCCAAACTATGTAAAAAGGGACTCTGAACAACTTCTGGAGCCCCAGCACTCACAGAACGACACAGAGAAGCTAACCTCCCGTTGAGGACAGCCCAGCAGCCCTGCAGGAAGGACCAGCGCAGTGGTCTGGGAACCAGCAGCTCGCAACATGCAGAGCGCAGGAAGTAGAACCGAGCGGAGCCCAGGTCCGCGGGAGCCTAGGTTTTAACCCCAGGGCAGCAGGGCCAGCAGCCAGCTGGGGGAACCCCAGAACACCAGGAGCTGTGGCGATTCCAGATTTATCAACATAGACGTGCCTAGGACAAAGTAAGAGGTTGGTGTCCTATGGACTTTGGGACTGGTATTTAGGGAATGCATCGGCTCCCTCCCCTGGGGGCTAGAAGCCACTGAGGAGACACGCTATTTTGCAGTTTTCAGAGGCGGCTCCAGCTCCCGGCCTCCAAGTCTTAGGGAGATCCAGCGATCAGTCTTGGGGGGTAATCGCTCTTGCTTTAACCTCCCTGGATCTGGATTGTGATCTAGGGTGGAAGTTGTGGGTGGGTTTACAGCTTGCCAGAAACGGAAGTTGCCCCCCACACGTTCGGGACGAAAATTCCTCTATCTGGCCTTAAAGCCATAGTGTGGCAACAAGCCCAAAAGTCAAGCAATTAAGTGGCAACATGCCAAGGCAAAGGAAACAGAAAAATGCAACCCTAGACTCCTATTTTGGGGGCATAGAGCGGGAAAAGGACTGTGAGGTCAGAAGTCCTGCTCCAAAAGCCCCAGGGGAAAACATGAGCGGGTTGCAGGCCATAGAGGACCTTAAGAAGGACTTTAAAAATCAAATAAGAGAAGTGGAGGAAAAATTGGAAAGAGAAATGAGAAGGATGCAGGAAAAGTATGAAATGAGGGTCAACAGCCTGACTGAGGAAAACAACACCTTAAAAAATAGACTAGCTCAAATGGCAAAGGAGGCCCAAAAGGGCAATGAGGAGAAGAATGCCTTAAAAATTCGAATTTGCCAGATGGAAAAAGAATCTCAAAAGTTCACTGAGGAGATTCATTCCTTCAGAGTTAGACTGGAGCAAACGGAAGCTAATGACTTTATGAGAAATCAAGATGCTGTTAAGCAGATCCAAATAAACGAAAGATTAGAAGGCAATGTGAAATATCTCATGGGAAAAACCACTGACCTGGAAAATAGATCCAGGAGAGACAATTTAAAAATTATTGGACTACCTGAAAGCCATGATCAAAGAAAGAACCTAGAAATCACCCTTCAAGAAATTCTCAAGGAAAATTGCCCTGATGTTTTAGATCCAGAGGGCAAAATAGAGGTTGAAAGAATCCACCGATCACCTCCTGAAAAAGATCCCAAAAGAAAACTCCCAGGAATATTATAGCCAGGTTCCAGAATCCCCAGATCAAGGAGAAAATACTACAAGCAGCCAGGAAGAAACAATTTCAATATTGTGAAAACACAATCAGAATAGCCCAGGACCTGGCAGCTTCTACACTGAGGGATTGAAGGGCATGGAATATGATATTCCAGAGGGCAAAAGAACTGGGAATGAACCCAAGGGTCACCTACCCAGCAAAACTGAGTATTTTGTTTCAGGGGAAAATATGGTCATTCAGTGGAATAGAGGACTTTCAAGCATTCTTGAGGAAAAAACCAGAATTGAATAGAAAATTTGACATCCAGACACAAGAAGCAAGAGATGCCTGAGAAGGTAATCAGGGAAAAGAAATCAAAAGGAACTTATCAAAGCTGAACTATTTACATTCCTATATGGAAAAGCAATAACTGTGACTGATGATATCTTTCTCACTATGAAAATAATGGAAGAAGGGTGTGTGGTCATATGAATACATATGTGAATGTGTGTGTATATGGTTACAGTTATATATGGATAGAGGGCATAGGTTGAATTTGTTGGGAAGGGAGGATACTCAAGGGATGAAATTATGAGGTGAGAGAGAAAGTGGCAAGAGGAGATGGGGAGAGACAGGGTAGGGTAAACTATCTCATGTAGAAGAAGCAAGGGGAAGTGGTTGCAAGGGAGGGGAGAATAGGAAGGCAAAAAAGGCAAAACCACATTCTCATTGAATTTGGTTCAGGGAGAGAATGACATACATACTAAATGGGATATCTCAACCTGCAGCAGAATAGGGGGAAGGGGGATGAGAGGAGGGATGATGGATGGGGAGGGCATCCTTGGGGGGAGGGGAGGTTGGAAGTACCCACTATAGAAGAGGGACAGAATCATGTAGGGAATGGACCAGGTGGGGGGTGGGATGAGTGGGAGGGAATTATAAGCAGCCTTGTACAATATATCTACTATGATAATGTTTTGCATAGCTAGACATGTACAACATATACTGAATTACTTATCTCCCAAGAGGGAATGGGTGACAGGGGAGGAAGGAAATGGATCTGAAATTCGAGGTCTTAACATTAAATGTTTCAAATATATATAAATACTATTATTAATACTCTTTTGCTTATAATTGGGAGATAAGATGTGCAGGCATTGGGACACAAAGATTCACCTTCCTCTAATGGAAAAGTCGAAGGGGGTATGGGAGAAGGTATGGGAGAGAGCAGATTGGAGGAAGCGATATCTTGTGGGACTGCTATTCTGGGAGGTTGGGTAGGGGAATAATGGGGGGAAAGTGATTGTAACTCAAAATCTGTCGGAAATGAATGATGTAAAACAGAAGTTAATAAAGCATTTGTTTAAAAAAAGAAAAAAAATTAAAAAAAATAAAATAAAAATCATAGCTTTCAGGTAGTTTAATAATTTTTAATTTCTCTCTCCTGGAACTATTTTTTAGGTCAGTGGTTTTTTCAATGAGCTATTTTACATTATATTCCTTTTTTTCATTCTTTTGGATCTGTTTTATAGTTTTTTGATTTCTTATGAAGTCATTAACTTCAACTAATTTTGAAGCAATTATTTTCTTCAGTGAGCTTTTCAAGCTCTTTTTCCACCTGGCCAGTTCGACTTTTTAAGGCATTCTTCTCCTCATTGGATTTTTGGACTTCTTTGACCTTTTGAGTTAGACTATTTTAAAGGTGTTATTTTCTTCACTATTTTTGGTTCTCCTTCAACATGCTGTTGACTCATTTTTCTTGATTTTCTTGCAACCCTGTAATTTCTCTTCCCAATTTTTCCTCTGTTACTTGATTTTCAAAATTCTTGAGCTCCTCCATGGCCTGCAACCAGTTCAGAACTGTGAGGACGACTGTCTCTCCACAGCCTTAACAAGGTCTACCACGCCAGCACTCCTCACCCCAGGACCACCACCCAAGATTGTGACCCAGATCCAAACAGTACAAAGCAAGAGAATCCTCACTCAGCACTAGCAAAGAGATTCCTACAATTGCCCTCTGGTCAGTCAGCTTGGTTACCCTACTATCTGTGGGCCTGGAGCTTTGGAAGCAGCTGCTGCAGCTGCTGCTGCAGCCGCTACAACAGCCACCACTTCTGCTGCCCCAGGGACAGGCCCTGCACTCTTCTCTCACCTACTTGCAACAGTTTCCCCACTGACATTTTACTTCCTTTTTGGTGTTTATGGGTTGAGAAGTCTGGAAACCACCACAGCTGCTGTTGATTCACTTTCCTGAAGTCTTCTCTGTCCTATCTGTGCCATGTACTGGTGTAGCCCATGCAGAACTGTGCTTCGTTTCCAGCTTGGTGCAATAGACTCTTCCTGTTAATTTCCCAGACTGTCCTTAGCTGGAGACACATTTCAGTCTGTCATTTTGTGGGTTCTGTAGCTCTGAAATTTGTTTAGTCTTTTTTTTTTTTTTACAGGGATTTGACGTAATTGGGGACAAGCTAAAGTAAGTTCCTGCTTTTACTCTACCATCTTGGTTCCACCCCCCAAGCTGGAAGATTAATATAGCTACAGGGCTCACTCCTGAGAGCTCTTGATGTCCTGGACGGGACCCTGGGCAGCTATTGTTAAGGGGCCACCCAGATATGAATGCGAACCCAGAAGAAGAAAATGAACATTGAGCATCAAGCATGAAGAAAAAAAAATGTGAAGAAGAAAATGAGCATTGAGCCTTCTGATTGTGAAAGTGAATTGAACTGAAGCATAGAGACCTGCCCATGGGAAAGAGGCTTAGATCAAGCCCCCTTTAAGAGTTGTTATCAAGGAGCCTCTGGGCTTTAAAAGTGAATTGAGATGGTGGTGTTGGTAATGTGTGTAAATATAATCCTTACCCTTTTAAGCTTTGCTTTCCCAGAGACAGAGGCTGGGAGCAGGAGCAGGGAGAGCTTATAGTATAGCAGTCCCTGTGAGCTAAGACATGGAGCAGTGTGAACCCAGGCAGAAGCCAGGAGTGTTCAGCCCACAGAGAAGGACCAACAGGGCTTGCATATCAGCCCTAAGTCAAGATGAAAACTTTGCTACAAGGCAGGAGCCATGAGAGTTCCAGGTGGGAGCCTAAAGAGCAGTGTGAGGAGCATGACATACCCCCTAGAGCACTTGCCTTGGACATTTTGTTTGGATTGAGGGGATTGTAACCTACTGTGACCTAGAGATGGGGGGGCCTTGTGTTCCAGGTCAGCAGAGGTTCCTTCTGATCTTCCCTCAAACACCCAATTCCCCTCAGTATGGAGGATAAAAGTTCCTGTAGCTGGAGTTGAGGCTGCTTCTCAAACCAGCTAACCCCAGGGCTTGCCACCAGTAGTCAAAGTGGAACCTAGCTTGGAGGTGTTTACTTTTCACAGGAACCAAACCATATCCTGGGATTTTTATTCTGACCTCAGATTGTCCCAGGAAGACCCCTGTTGTGCCCCTGTCCTTATTCATCTCCATCCACACTTTGTTTGCCCTAAGGTGCTATTTTAATTCTTTTGTGGAGGAAGATCTTGAGAGCTTGGAATTTTCTGACTTACTCCACCACCTTCCTAGACTCCTCTGTGAGCCATAGGATTTTAGAACTAGAGGAGCACTGCTGGCTTGGTGGAGGGAAAAGGGAGGAAGGGAGTTTTATTCAAATCCCAATGTCACATCTATCTCACAAAACTGTTTTGACCGTCAAATGAGGTCATGTACACAAAGTAAACTTTTAAGTGCTATTATATAAATGTTACATGAACTGAGCACAAAACAGTCAGTGCACAAGGGAAATATCTTGCCCCAAAAGCAATAGTAAAAGTTTTAGAAATCTGTAGATACTTCAGTAATGTCTCTACATGATGAGCATTATTGGGACTGTTGATGTGATTTAATCGGCATCAAGTGATTTAGGAAAAAATGGAAAAGATTTATAAAGGTTTTTATAACAAACTTTTACCTATCAGTGATAGGGGAGCCACCACCTCAAGAGTTCTTAACACTATAGTATATGATATAAGCTTATAACTGGAAGTAGAAATGGCACTAGATAAAATAGGATAGGAAAAACAGCTATAATAGACCACAGATAGACAGAGGATTTCTGTGCTGGAGGTGACACAATTTTGAAGGTATTGAGGTATCAGTTTTCTCAAAGAGAAATTTACCCAGAGCATGAAGAAAAATCTTAAATGTAATTTCAAAGCTAACAAACAAATGAGAATAGCAATAACTATTGGCTCCTGTGCATATGTTCTCATTCTTACAAAATTCTTATTAGAATAATTTTGCTTTTTGTTGTTGTTTGTTCTTTTTTCTTTAAGTGGGACATCAGGGAAGTGATGCCATGAAATGCAAATGAATTGGATTTAAGTCAAGGAGGGCTGTGCAAAATCACCAGCCTCTTTTTCTTCAAATGCATCTAAGGCATGAGAAGATGAAAGTAGGAGACGGAAACAGACTGTCACAAAAATTATACTATAATATGACACATATTTAGTGTGTCTATGGGGGCAGTTAGATGGTACAGTGGATAGAGCCCCAGGACTGGAGCCAGGAAGACCTGAGTTCAAATCCAACTCAGAGACTTACTTGGACAAATCACTTAACCCTTTTTGTCTCAGTTTCCTCATCTGTAAAATGAGCTAGAGAAAGAAATGACAAAGCACCCCAGTATCTTTGCCAAGAAAACCCCAAATGGAGTCACAAGTTAAGAATTACTGAAAATTGTGCCTTTTGTTTTTGATTATAAACACATTTTGATTCCATAGCCAACTTAAAAGACTGTCCTCCAACAAAGGAGATATGCCAAAATACAAGTACCAAAATCATACAAGATTCCTTGAAACTTGTAACAGGAAATTTTGTTTGACAACCCACTGTCAATCTCTAGTAAGTCATGAAGATATATGTTTGCCAAAGGTGTTTTTTCATTATCAGGGAGGATACCTAGTACAAAGTTCACAAGCAAGAGGGATTCCCTGTCCTCAGATACCCATTAGTGGACGGCATTTTTCAATTCACATTAAGCCCTATAATATTTCAGAGCTTTCTAAATGAGACTGATAATCATTCAAAAGAATTCAGCCTAACTATCCATACTGGAAATATTATATGGCAAAGAATGCCAGTTGTCTAGCTCAGGAATCATTCATGCATTAGACCAGGAGCTAAGAATGGTTTTTATATTTTAAAAAATATTACTGTATTTTTAAAATTTAGAAGCCATTTTTAGCTATCAGGTCACATAAAAATAGGCAGAACAGGCTGGATTTGGCCCGTAGGCCATATTTTGCAAACCCTTGGTCTAACTGGACCATAAGTATTTTGATTGACAATCTTATATAAATGGTCTATCAAAAAAAAATATTTTGGATAGATACTGTGAGTAGACATTGAGCTTGCCCCAGAACTGAATCCGAGAAGAGTAAGCTATATTGCGTGAAAAAATTGTGTGTTATATGGGAGAGAGCAGATTGGAAGAGGGGATATCCAAAAACGGGGAAAAATTGTAACTCAAAAATTGTAACTCAAACTCATCAAAATGAATGATGTAAATCAGAAGTTAATAAAGCATTTGAAAAAAAGTTGTGCATTGCTTTCAGTTACTCAGCTTTTCTTTGGGGGGTAAAAAGGTCAATCTTTTTAAAGATGACATTTTTTCCATTATTGCTGTCTGGTAATGAGTCATAGAATATCCTAGTCTCTAAAGGATTGATTTGAAGATCATCTGTGGGGTAATCAAAAGGCACATGGTTGTCACGTGTAAGCTTTGACATATCTACCAGCAAAAATTGCATGGAAAGAGTTGCATATATGTTGTTATCCAAGGGATGTCTAGCCAAGGGTTTGCTGAAACCGTCTCAAACTGGCTTGCAAAATGACTGTTTTTAGAGTGTTTATACCTCAGAAATCTGCAAATACTACTAATAGGGACTTACTTTATTGTAGTTGATTTTTCTCTTAAGAAAGTGATGAAAATGTAAATGATGCGATGAAAATTCGAAGTGTATTATGTATATGTATATGTATATATACATATATGTATATATACATACACAAATATATATGGGTTTTTTCACCAGGGGAGCCAGTTAAATACATATTTACCTGCACATCCTGATGAATAACTGCCATAAAAGCTGGGCTGTCCATAGAACTAGTAAGAGTAAAGGAAAACAAGTGGTTACTCTTTATGCTCCATCAGCATCATACAATATTCAGAGAGCAAGGGGAGAGTCCCCATCATGTTGAATGGACCTCCTATGGAGGATTAATTGGAAGACAAGAGTCATACAATCAGCCAGCATAAATCTGTACTCCTTTAGGGAGTACTCACATTGATGGAATCATGTCCTTTGAAGTATCAAAGAGTAATTTGAACTGTCAGCATTGTGTATATGTACATAAAAATTTTGGCCACCCCTAAAATGGACTATAATTTCAACCCTTAGGGAGACATTCTTCAGTGTGGTCTTCCTTAAGCTGCATGGAGTTAATCTGTAGCAAACCAAAATTTATTTTTAAACTAATGACTTGAATCCAGTTGGAGTGAGTTTTTTCATTTTTCATTTGTATAAAGTAGCTTTATTCCTCATAAGTGCTTTGGGAATTAATCTCTTCATATTATGCTCTGTTGCCCTTGGGTCTCATTAGGGACTTCCTAAGTTGGATAAACAGGTAACTATTTACCTCATTACATTTTGAAAGAGGTTGATATATCCTCTCTCTTTAATTGGTAGTTTAATCACTGATAGAAAGTTTTCTTAAGTCAGTTACCTATCTTTAGTCTATTTAGATTTTTCAGAATCCTTACACAAAACTTCCAATTAGTTTTTTAGTGGTCTCTGTCAACAGAAAAGTCAGTTAAAATGCTAGTTGGTTTTGCATGATCTACAGTCATTTTGGCTATAATTTAAGTTGAATAAAATGTCATTGCTGACATTCTTGAGATAGGAGAACAGTTTGACATTCTGTCCTGAGTTTATTGGAGACTTTGTGGATGAATGCATGAGAAGCATCTGGCACTTTGTCAATTAATAGCACTCCACAGCATATTGATCAAGTAGGAGAAAGCAAGGTTAAAGAACTGCAAAAGCTGCTTCCTGAGAACAACAGAAATAGAAAATTTTGTGGCATTGTGTAGGATGCATTTCCAAAGGGTGTCCCTAAAAGATTATAATCTCGGGGCTCAGGAAGTATGGACACTGACAGATCTATACCTGCAGGTTATGTGCTTTGTCTTTCTGCCTGAGATTTTGTAAGTATATTGCAAATACTGTGTCTTCTCACTGATAAAGGAGAAGGTAAAAGGGTCTGAAGAGTATCTCTCTATCTTGAAGCCTATTAGAAAGAATGAAGGGTTCCTAGGCAAGATGGTTGTTGAAATAGGTTCATGCTCAAGAATAAAAACAGGAAGAAAATTATGTTAATGTTGCTATTTTGACACAAGGAGGTAAATCACTACAAATTGGTAAATTGGGACTTATAACTAGAATGCAACAATCGTTATACTGTGTTCAAAGGAATAGATCAAATAGAAAAGGGAATAGCATCACATAGCAATCACACCTGATAGCACAGTGGGGAATGTTTGAATGAAGATAGAAAGAGGCACTATCATTTAGTGACTAGTGCACTAAATCCAGAGACAAAAGATATAGGTTTATTTTCCTTGAGTAAGTCACTAAAATTCTGAGTATGTTTACTCATCCTATGTAAATAGGAGATGGAGTAATAATACTTTACCTCTATCACGGGGTGTACAGGATCATAGATTTACAGTTGTCAAGGGACCTCAGAAATCATCTGATCAAAGGCCCAGAGAAATCAAACCACTTGTCCAAAGTTGCAAATGGGCAGCTAGGTGGAGCAGTGGATAAAGTGCCAGTCCTGGAGTCAGGAACATCTAAATTCAAGTCTGGCCTCAGATACTAGTTGTGTGAGCCTGAGCAAGTCACTTAACCCTGTTTGCTTCAGTTTCCTCATCTGTAAAATGATCTGAAGAAGGAAATGGCAAACCACTTCAGTATCTTTGCCAAGAAAACCCCAAATGGGGTCATGGAGAGTAAGACATAACTGAAACAATTGAGCATCAGAGTTCTAGTCAGAACATGTACCTGGGACCTTTAACTCCAAATCCGTTATCTGCTATAGTACATCTGCTTCACAAGTTTTTGTTAGGAAAGGCACTTTGTAAACTGTAAATTGAAATAATAACATTTATAGATTCCTACCTAGCTGTCTTCTTGCATATTAAATTAGCCTCAAAATTAAAAAAAATCTTCATGAGATTCCTGATAGGTAATTCATAGACACTGAATTCCCTTCAAAGCAAACACTCGCATAAGTTCTTAATTTTAATTCACAAAGCAGCACTTGAAATTATTGTTTGTTATTCAGTCCTTTCATGTTCAACTCTTTGTGACTCCTTTTGGGGTTTTCTTGTTAAAGATACTGTAGTGGTTTGCTATTTCCTTCTCCAGCCCACTTTACAGGTGAGGAAACTGAGGCAAATAGAGTTAAGTGACTTGCCCAAGGTTACATAGCTAGTAAGTGTCTGAGGCCAGATTTGAACTCAGGTCTTCCTGACTCTAGACCCAACACTCTATCCATTGAGCCACCTGTCTGCCAGAATTGTTTACAAAGCCATTAAAAAAAGCCATTTTATTTTTTATTGGGAGAATGCTAATATCATCAAAACAAGAGCTAATTTAAATTACAGATTTTCTCAGTAATTATCAAGTGATGCAGGATGGAGGAGTGGGAGGGCAACAAGAGGCAGAGGTGTCCCTTTCCAAGACTGTGATATGTGGGTCCATGTCTACTACCTTGATAGTGAACAGTGTTGATGAGGAACAGGACCTAGGATGTACTACAGTGCTGTCAAAAGGTGTTTTTCTTTCTAATGGGCCTAGTCTTCCAGTTAGAAGTTGTGATTAGACACCAGGTGGAAAGGGCAGAACTTCTGATACTTGTTGGTAAACAGACAGTATTTTAGGCCCTGACCAAAGTTAGCATGGTTTCAACTGTATAAACCTGTTTGATACGGAGTGCCATAATAATGTCATATGGTGATTGGCCACAATTTTGATTCACGATATTCTCAGTGGGTATATATTAGAGTAATAGGTGGAGTGGCAGATCCCTTAAGTCTCAGTACAAATCTTAGCTATTTTTTTTTAATTCATTTCACTAGTACTATCCACATTTAGAGAAAGAATTATGGAGTTTGAATGAGGATTGATGCATACTATTTTCACTTTTTTTTTCTTATGGCTTTTTCCTTTTGTTCTGTTCCCTCTGTTCTTCTTTCACAACATGACTAATGTGGAAACATGTTTAATATGATTGTACTTGGATAACCTATATCAGCTTGCATGCTGTCTTGGGGTGAGGGGAGGAGAGGGAAGGGAAAAATAATTGGAATTCAAAATCTTATAAAAGTGAATATTGAAAATAAAAAATAAATACAAAATTTAAAAAAAAGAATTACATTTTATTCTACTGCAGTATGGAATAAGTTCTGTACTTGGAGTCAGGGAGATTTAGGTTGAAATCTTCCTTCAAACTCTAGCTCTGTGAACCTGGGTAAGTCATTTTTAACCTGTGTCTTGGTTTCCTCCTCTGTAAAATGAGAGACTTGAACTTAATGGCATGTAAAGTGACTTCTGATTTTTATTCTAGGATCTTTTAGATCTGTAGACTCAGAGTGGTATGGGCATTGAGAATGCTGTTGAATATGCAAAATCATGTAATTTATCTTAATGTTTTCCGTGAGGTTTAAGAGCCTCTGTCACTAGTGTTAGACAAGAGACATAAAATCTGGGTCTCAGTTCCTCTAAAGTTTTGTATTAAGTTTAGCAATATCTGCTTTCTACAAGGGAGGCACCAGTCCATCATAAATAATAGCAAACAATTATAAGTGCATATTCAGAAGATCAACAATTTGTTCTTTGCAAATGTCATCTAGATAATGGAGTTGTGACTTGTTTGTAGATTTCCCATTTTGCCTTATAGATAGAACAGTTCAAACAGGATTGATGGGCTTACAAAAAGGTTAAATGGATGAATTACATGAATGGAAAAAAAAAACCCAGCAATTTATTGCACACAGACTATGGGCTAAGTATTGTGCTAGGTGCTAGGAATATAAGTAGAAAACAAGACAGTCCCTGCCCTTAAGGAGTCTTGATTCTAATTGTTGACAAGCATACACATAGGAGGATTTAATTGCAAGATGGATGGCAAGATGTAGGGGTGCTGAGGTTATGTTATAAGTTTCAGTAGACCTTACAGTGCAATCCCAAGGCAGGTAGTAAGAACTAGTGATCCTTTATCTTACCAGAAGTTTATAATTAGTGACTCCCTGCTCACTCAGGCATTGTGAGTGGCCATGTTTGCTAAGGAAGTGAATATAGGACTTTCAGATTTCTACTGCCATTATATAAGAAGGAGTATGTCCAGTGACTGGATTGAAACTTTAGGTTCCCATCTACATAGAAGATGTGTTCTTTAAATGAATTCTAAAATAGCACCCCTAAGACATAGGGGAGTCACAAACTTTGACTCAGAGAGAATTTAGGAAATGGTTGGTTTTTTTCCAATTAAATTATTTCACCCTTGTATTTCCATCCTTGTGGGGTTAAGAATACTTAGTGAGGGGGGGGCGGAGCCAAGATGGCGGAGTAGAAACAGCTTTTCCAAGCCACTCTGCCCCCAGATTCCCCACAAACTATGTAAAAGGGGACTCTGAAAAACTTCTGAAGCCCCAGCACCCACAGAACGACACAGAGAAGCTAACCTCCCGCTGAGGACAGCCCAGCAGCCCTGCAGGAAGGACCAGCGCAGTGGTCTGGGACCTGGCAGCGCGGAGCACAGGAGCCGAGCCGAGCCCAGGTCCGTGGGAGCCGAGGTTTTAGCCCCAGGGCGGCAGGGCCAGCAGCCAGCTGGAGGAACCCCAGAACACCAGGAGCTGTGGCGACTCCAGAATTATCAACATAGACATGCCTAGGACAAAGTAAGAGGTTGGTGTCATATGGACTTTGGGACTGGTATTTAGGGAATGCGTCGGCTCCCTCCCCTGGGGGCTAGAAGCCACTGAGGAGACACGCTATTTTGCAGTTTTCAGAGGCGGCTCCAGCTCCCGGCCTCCAAATCTTAGGGAGATCCAGCAATCAGTCTTGGGGGGGTAATCGCTCTTGCTTTAACCTCCCTGGATCTGGATTGTGATCTAGGGTGGAAGTCGTGGGTGGGTTTACAGCTTGCCAGAAACGGAAGTTGCCCCCCACACGTTCGGGACGAAAATTTCTCTATCTGGCCTTAAAGCCATAGTGTGGCAACAAGCCCAAAAGTCAAGCAATTAAGTGGCAATATGCCAAGGCAAAGGAAACAGAAAAATGCAACCCTAGACTCCTATTTTGGGGCATAGAGCGGGAAAAGGACTGTGAGGTCAGAAGTCCTGCTCCAAAAGCCCCAGGGGAAAACATGAGGGGGTTGCAGGCCATAGAGGACCTTAAGAAGGACTTTTAAAATCAAATAAGAGAAGTGGAGGAAAAATTGGGAAGAGAAATGAGAAGGATGCAGGAAAAGTATGAAATGAGGGTCAACAGCCTGACTGAGGAAACAACACCTTAAAAAATAGACTAACTCAAATGGCAAAGGAGGCCCAAAAGGGCAATGAGGAGAAGAATGCCTTAAAAAGTCGAATTTGCCAGATGGAAAAAGAATCTCAAAAGCTCAATGAGGAGATTCATTCCTTCAGAGTTAGACTGGAGCAAATGGAAGCTAATGACTTTATGAGAAATCAAGATGCTGTTAAGCAGATCCAAACAAATGAAAGATTAGAAGGCAATGTGAAATATCTCATGGGAAAAAACACTGACCCGGAAAATAGATCCAGGAGAGACAATTTAAAAATTATTGGACTACCTGAAAGCCATGATCAAAGAAAGAACCCAGAAATCACCCTTCAAGAAATTCTCAAGGAAAATTACCCTGATGTTTTAGATCCAGAGGGAGAAATGGAAGTTGAAAGAATCCACCGATCACCTCCTGCAAAAGATCCCAAAAAGAAAACTCCCAGGAATATTATAACCAGGTTCCAGAATCCCCAGATCAAGGAGAAAATACTACAAGCAGCCAGGAAGAAACAATTTCAATATTGTGGAAACACAATCAGAATAGCCCAGGACCTGGCAGCTTCTACACTGAGGGATCAAAGGGCATGGAATATGATATTCCAGAGGCAAAAGAGCTGGGATTGAAGCCAAGGGTCACCTACCCAGCAAAACTGAGTATCTTGTTTCAGGGGAAAATATGGTCATTCAGTGGAATAGAGGACTTTCAAGCATTCTTGAGGAAAAAACCAGAATTGAATAGAAAATTTGACATCCAGACACAAGAAGGAAGAGATGCCTGAGAAAGTAATCAGGGAAAAGAAATCAAAAGGAACTTATCAAAGTTGAAACTATTTACATTCCTATATGGAAAAGCAATAACTGTGACTGATGATATCTTTCTCACTATGAAAATAATGGAAGAAGGGGGTGTGGTCATATGAATACATATATGAATGTGTGTGTATATGGCTACAGTTATATATGGATAGAGGGCATAGGTTGAATTTGTTGGGAAGGGAGAATACTCAAGGGATGAAATTATGAGGTGAGAGAGGAAAGTAGCAAGAGGAGATGGGGAGAGATAGGGTAGGGTAAACTATCCCATGTAGAAGAAGCAAGGGGAAGTGGTTGCAAAGGAGGGGGAGAATAAGGAAGGCTAAAAAGGCAAAACCACATTCACATTGAATTTGGTTCAGGGAGAAAATGACATACATACTAAATGGGATATCTCAACCTGCAGCAGGATAGGGGAAGGGGGATGAGAGGAGGGATGATGGATGGGAGGGCATCCTTGGGGGAGGGGAGGTTGGAAGTACCCACTATAGAAGAGGGACAGGATCATGTAGGGAATGGACCAGGTGGGGGGTGGGATGAGTGGGAGGGAATTATAAGCAGCCTTGTACAATATATCTACTATGATAATATTTCGCATAGCTAGACATGTACAACATATACTGAATTACTTATCTCCCAAGAGGGAATGGGTGACAAGGGAGGAAGGAAATGGATCTGAAATTCGAGGTCGTAACATTAAATTTTCCAAATATATATAAATACTATTATTAATACTCTTTTGCTTGTAATAGGGAGATAAGATGTGCAGGCATTGGGACACAAAGACTCACCTTCCTCTAATGGAAAAGTCGATGGGGGTATGGGAGAAGGTATGGGAGAGAGCAGATTGGAGGAAGCGATATCTTGTGGGACTACTATTCTGGGAGGTTGGGTAGGGGAATAATGGGGGAAAAATGATTGTAACTCAAAATCTGGCAGAAATGAATGATGTAAAACAGAAGTTAATAAAGCATTTGTTTAAAAAAAAAAAAGAATACTTAGTGAGGGGCGGCTAGGTGGCACAGTGAGTAGAGCATCGGCCCTGGAGTCAGAAGGACCTGAGTTCGGATCCAGCCTCAGACACTTAATGCACACACAAACAAACAAACAAACAAAAAAACCTAGCCGTGTGACCTTGGGCAAGTTGCTTAACCCCATTTGCCCTCCAAAATGCAAAATGCAAAAAAAAAAAATACTTAGTGAAACTGAGCATGACATAAGCCATTCAGAGGGATTTATTGTTAAGGTAAGAAGTGGGGCATTGCTATTATTATAAACTTCTATCAAGTCTGAATTTGAAAATTACAGACAAATCTCCTGCAAAGCAAATTAAAACAATTTTTCTCAGATGTTTGATCAGAAGTAAAAGTTAGAAAATAAGTTGGAATTTCCAGTTGCCCTTGGAGTCCCTTTATCCCTCTGATGGAGGGTGGTTAACTCCTCTACACCCCCATTGCAGGATGGTGCCCAGGCCAGTCATCTTTTCATTTCCCACCTAGCAGGATTTCTGAATTTCTTTATCAGACCCTCCCCTACTCTGGGTACCTTACCCTCCTCTCTGCTTTTTCAGATTCCTTTTGTATGTTGTATTTCCCCATTAGACTGTAAGCTTTTCCTTCAGTGCAAGGGTAGTCTTTTCCCTTTGTATCTTCAGTTCTTAGATGCTAAATAAATGTTGATTGAATGACTAACATAACTCAAAACTTTGTATTATTCAAGTAATATAAGAACACGACTCTTGTAGATTTTAGGGTTTCAGATTCAGAGAGAGGAAGCCAAACCAGGGGAGTGGGGGTAATCATTGGAGTGGTCCTGTGATCATCTTCTTGGCTGCTATGCCAAACTTTCCAGTGATGTTTGTCTACCTTTGTAGTATTAGACATTACACTCTCTCAGGGACCCTTGGCATTTTTGCTTACATGGTAGGTTGATGGTGTGTCAACAGGACCACTTTGACCTGAATCAAACTAAGTACAGATAAGGCTACATTTACTGTCTCCATTCTTCTGCACATAGTAAATTTAACTGTTTACAAATCAGAGTTGTACAGTTATTGCTGTGTCAGTAATAATATAAGACATTACTGTTTCACATCTATAACAATTTTTGTTTTTGTTGTTCAGTCATTTTGGTCACGTTTAAACTTGTTGTGACCTCATTTGAAGTTTTCTTGGTGAAAATACTCAAGTGGTTTGTCATTTAATTCTCCAGCTCATTTTACAGATGAGGCAAATTAGGTTAAGTGACTTGCTCGTGGCCATACAGCTCATAAGTATCTGAGGCTAGATTTGGACTCAAGAAGATGAATCTTTCTGATTTCAGGCCTAGCACTCTATCCTCTGTGCCATCTAGATGCCCCAGCTACAACAATGCATAATGTTTAATAATGATACCACCCTAATTGGTCTTCCAATTCTAAAATGTTTTCCTACTTCAGTAAACCATACACATTGCTGCAAAAATGATTTTCCTTTACCTGCAAATCAGACTGTCACCCCCCTACTCCTTAAACTCTAATGTTTTCCAATTCCCTATAGAATCAAATATAATTGCCTCTGTGTAGCCTTTAAAATCTTTCCTAACCATACTATCTTTCCAGCCTCAATGGATGTGATTCCTCTTTCTACACTCTGCAGTTCAGCTGAATCAGCCTTCTCTGTTTCTTACATATGGTACTCCATCTCCTACTTCTCTGCCTTTGCATTGGCCATGCCCTATGCTTGGAATAGTTTCCCTTTTAACCTTCATAAGATTTTTTTTTATTTTAAGACATAGTTTAGATATTATCTTCTACATTAAACTTTCCCTGATTTCCACAACTATTTTCTCTCTTTCAAAATTCTCTTGTCTTTTAACTACTTTGCATTCATTCTTTTTATATTTATTCTTTATCTACTTATATCCTTGTTTTTTCTCCTGTTAGAATATAAACCTCTTGGGAAGAGGGATTGATTCCTTCGTTATATTAGTATTCCCAGCAGTTAGCACAGTATCTAGTGCATAGTAGGCATTTAATAAATACGTTTTGGTTTAAAACATCTTTTGTACCAATTGAGTTCATATAAGGCCTATAGACACATTTACCTCCTCATCTGGTGCTACCAGCACCCCTCTATATTCCCGCTTTATATAATGTGCTACCTGTAACACATTTCAAAGCAAACAACAAAATAACAAATTAACATTCACAATAATAAAACTGTGCTGTCAGACTTTATGCTAGTAATTTACAGAGAGTGATAGGGGCTTCTTTAGGGTAGCAATGGCACTTACTAAGATTGACCAGAATGCTTTAATTATCTCTGAGATGGTAGGGACTGTATTATATAGGCATTATCCTTTTCTCAGGAAGAGGAGATGTTAAAAGTATATTCATAATGTTCCTCTATTTCAAATGAAACTCAAGTGGGATATGTAGATTCCAGGTCAAAGATCTTCATGTTCAATAATAGCAGAGGTGGTCAGTGTTAACTGGTGGGGTTTTTTCAACATCCTTTCAAGTGAGGACTTTTGTCTTCTGTCTCCTCCCCCCATTCCCTTTTGACCAGAGCAAGAACTTGTGAATTTTGAAAGGTCCAGAATATTTTGACTTCTGTGTTTCTGAAACAGCTGACTGTAATATCTGCATTGGGATCCAAGGATACATAGACACACTGAGGAAAGGCAGCTTCAGAGTTCTACACAGAGCCCAGCAGAACTCCACAAGAGAGGAAGACTTCCACCCGACTAGGAGCTGTAGGTTACCCCTTTGCCACATGTGCTTCCAAAGCCTGAGTACATTTCCTGTATGTGTGTATCCTAGTGTGTCCTAGACTTTGGGGGAATATTTTTTAACAACTGTTCTAGCCATATCACCTTAGTATTTAGCTGAGCAAACTTAATTAGCTTTTACTATCAACTAATAATTGATGGGAGGAGTATATTGTCTCCTAGCATCCCGAGGGAAAAAGTAGCCAATCACCTTCTGAGGACCCAGCCTACCAGTTCCAGTGGAAGTTGGGAGAGTAAGCCAAGAGCTCATTTGTTATTGTTGTTTAGTTGTTTTCAGGCATGTTCAACTCTTCCTGATCTCTTTTGGGGTTTTCTTGGTAAAGATAGTGGAATAGTTTGCCATTTCCTTCTCCTGCTCATTTTACAGATGAGAAAATAGAAGTCAATAAAACTTAAGTGGTAAAGGGAATCAAGGTATGAAAATGGCAGGATATATGTTCCTATACCCTTTTCCTCCCTCTATCAAAGTATTCCTCCAGTATTACAAGAAGCAATCGCCTTCACCTAGATAATATTTTTTTTTAATGTAAAATGGACTCTGGCATCTAGGTGACACAATGGATAGAGTTCCAGGCTTGGAGTCAGGAAGATTCATCTTTCTGAGGTCAAATCTGGTCTCAGACACTTACTAGCTGTGTGACCCTGGGCAAGTCACTTAACCCTGGTGGTCTCAGTTCCTCATCTGTAAAATGAATTGGAAAAGGAAATAGCAAACCATTCCTGTATCTTTGCCATGAAAAGCCCAAAAAAGAGTCACAAATAGTAGGACATGACTGAAAATGACTAAACAACATTTATACATCTAATGATTTATTTTTATTTTGTTGTGTGTCCGTTATGTGTTTTCTGGAAACTTTCTGCCTAAGTTATAAGGGATGGTCTGTTTAATTCTCTTAGAATTGTTCCCTGTATATTACTTCATAGAAATTGGTACTTAATGTTTTTGATGATAATGATAGTGGGTTGAGTTACTAGTGTTACATATATTCACCAAATGCACATTCATGTTTAACCAGAGGGGTGCGGGAGCTGGCTCTTTTGAGAGCTGATGGCTAAATTTTCAATATGAATATTTACACCTCAGAAATCAGCAACTGAGAATTTGGAGCTGAAAATAAAATGAAATTGAATTAATTTTTTTTAAATCAGCAATTACTACAAATTAGGACTTAATTTATTGTTTTGTTGATTGTCTAGACTTAGGAAAGTACTAAAGATGCAGATTAAATTAAAAACTATGTCAATACTTTTTTTTTCTTTGAGCCTGGTTGTTAAATGTTTACCAGCATGTCCCTTTAGTGCTCTGAAAGGTTGCTTTAGCTTATGAGGAATGTAATAGAAAGCTCAGGGAATGAAGTTATTTCCAGATTGAAGGCCTGGTAACTGTACGTTAATAACAATAACAATAACAATAATAATTTATATAGTTACATAATTATATAGAGCTTTGAGGTTTGCAAAGTACTTTATATATATATATATATATATATATATATATATATATACATATTACCTCATTTGAATTTCTTAATACCCCTGTATTTAGCTAACATTGTGGAATAAGCCAATGCCTGAAGGATTGTCTAATGTTCATTGTAAAACATAATACAAAATTATATTCATTTTCTTATATTATTTATTAGGAAATATAATTAGTTACTCAAATATGTGTTCATTTTACAACTGAATTCTAGGGCATTTGGGTTTAAACTGAATAATAATTTAAAAAATTACCACTGGACACTAACCATCTAAATTCAAGTATTAGTCTAAATTTTAACATTAGTTCCTTGTATGTGTATATTTATATAATTTACCACATAATGCATATACACTTTCCATTTAATTAAGGTCTCTTTGTAAAAGGATTTCTATTAAATCTTGGATTATATAAATAAATAAGCTTGATAATATCAACATAAAGTGAAGTTGCTAAATGTTTTTGACTGTGAAAATGTAATGAAGTACAATCTTGCTACTCATTTGATTTGAAGTATTTATCAAATTATTGGTTGAGCTGGAAAAGAAGTCTAGAGAGACATGGATTAATTTTTTTTTTTTTTGGGTTTTTGGAGGGCAGTTGGGGTTAAGTAACTTGCCCAAGGCCACACGGCTAGGTTTTTATTTGTGTGCGCGTTAAGTGTCTGAGGCCAGATCGAACTCAGGTCTTTCTGACTCCAGGGCTGACGCTCTACTCACTTTGACACCTAGCTGCCCCCAAATGGGTTAAATTTTAAATGAAAAGTAGTTTGTTTGCCAAGACCATCTGAAAATACTCATGCCAGGTTTTACTTAGCTAGTATTCACATGAGAAAACAAATTGCTTTGACCTTTACCTTTTCTATAAACATTAAAAAGAAAACTTCATGATGCAACAAGGCAATTATTTTTTCCCTCAGGGAAAACAGCCACCATTATATACAGAGATATCTTACATATATGCACACATGTATATATTTGAATAAATTATATGCTCACATAGACGACATATATGTATCAAGTGTGAATAGTGCTTTTCACTTCTTAGTAATAATTAGTTGCTTTTTCCATGTTACGAAGAAACTAGAGTGTAAGATGCCATAAATTGTTTCTCACCAATCTGATTAATATAGCATGTTAGTACTAAACTGAAATCATGAGCTTGATTGGAACCCAGAGGCTGTAAAATCAAATGATCTCATTTACAAATGAAGAAATTGAGGCCTTAAAAGGTCAGATGACTTAGTAGAGGCAAATTGGGACAGTTCTCATTGTAGAACCTAGATCTCCTAACTTTCAGGCTAATGTCCTTTTCTCTATACTATATAATATACAGCTTCAATTAAAATATAGGTTAATAGAACTCTCTAATAGTGTCCCACACTCTCTCAATAAGTCATGAACTCTCTGTTGTAAATAGTCATTTAGAGATTGTCTGATTTCCTGTTATGAATGCTGTTGAACAAGAGATTACTGGGGTAGGAAGGGTAAACTAGGTCAGAGGTGTCAGAAATACGACCCATGGGCAGCATCTGGCCCACAACACTCTTAAATGAGGTCCAAATCATATTAAAATATAATTGGGAAAGAGTTAACAAAATAAATAAAACACAATAGAACATAAATGGTTAGTAGGTGGTTTCCTAAGTTAACATGTGGCCTGCAGGGATCTTTATGTACAGTTTAGTGGTCCCTGTTTCTATTTGAGTTTGAAACCACAGATCTAGGTAATCTCTTAATTAATCTTTTCATTACTTAAAATTCTGTAATATTATAAAAACGGATGTTTTTTTAAAAAAATCAAGTGGAATTCCTGTCACTGTGTTGGATTTTATATAAATCAGAATTGGCTGTGACTTTTCTTTTATCTTTATTGGATCTCCAAGTGTGTAGTTTTCCTTTTCTGCAGGGTTTTAGGTGCAGTGGACGATCCCATCCCATTTTCAGGCCAACCAGAATTTGATGCCATCATCTAGTGCCATCTGCTGGATTTCTGTTGCCATCGCATCACCTGGCTTAATGGGGTTCCCTAAATTCTAAGCCCTTTACAGAGAGAGAAACAGAGAGGGATTTCATTTACCCTTCTACTACCAAATTAATAATCACCATTAGATTCTTTAAAGAAAATTTTTGAAATGCATGTAGTGGGGAACGGGATTGATACAGGGCTTCTGAAATTGGATGAAAGGGTTTCAGTAACATAAGGGGCAGAGATTCTTATCTGGGTTCTTAGCACCAGCTATTAGGCACTGGGGCTTCTCTGCATGGAATCTCTCCTGGATGTAACTTTGTTTCTGGCCCTGGCCCCGATATAGACTTATTTTTAGTTCCCTTTCTGTGGATTTGGCTGGCTAGGGATGTTATGTCTCAGGTTTCTAGAATTGAATTTGCCAGCCCTAAATAATAGATTGCAGGAATATAGATTTTAGGATAATTTTCACCTAAAGCTCTCCGTGACTCGGTCACTTCACTCTATAAAATGTCACCTCCTAGATATAGCCTGTGAAAATGCCTCCTGGTGCCCCATCCCCAAAATCTTAGCTGGGAGTGGGGGAGGACCTTAACACATCTTTCCCTTATAATCCACCCAGTTGAGAAACCTGGAGAGATGCTTCCTGCTCTAGACCTCATTTTTTTTCTTTAAGGGTTTTGCAATGTGCCTTCCTTGGAAAACATTCTTCTACTGTTTGTTTTGTCTCCTTCCCTGGTTGGCTTAAACCTGGAGGCAACTGGATGGTACAGTGTATATATAGAGTGCTTGGACCTGGAGTCAAGAAGACTCGAGTTGAAATCCAGCTTACTAGCTACTGATCCTGAAGAAATCACTTAACTTCTCTTTCAGCCTCAGTGTCTTCATATGTAAAATGGGGATGATAATAGCCCCATCTCTCAGTATTATTATGGGAACCAAATGAGATGGCATATAAAAAGTGCTATTCATACCTTAAAGGGTTATATAAGTACTAGCTAGTATTCTTTTTTTATTCTTCACTACTCTGGTCATGCATGACCCAGGCAGAGGTTAGGGTCCTCCACATGGCTGCCCTTCCCAAATGAATCGGGAATTGAGTTATGAATTCATGTTCCCACATGAACCCTACTATTAATGGAGCTGAGAGGGAGGAGGAAGAGGTGTGGTGCCAAGATACCTGTGACTCAGCTCCCTTATCTGTAAATTGCTAAGGAATTCTTCCAGCTCTAAATCTGGGAGCCTAGGAGCTTAAACACTCTACAGATTTGGGCTGCTGGTATTAATAGAAGTAGTAAACAGCCAAGAGCTCTCAGAGACTAAACATTCCAAAATAATTGGTTATTATCTCGCACCATGGGAAGATAGATTCCTCTTGACATAATTTGAACAATGACACTGGAAAATAAAGATGAATTGATGTACAAGATAAATTGGAAACATTTTCAGTACTGAGAAAGGCTCCTTGCAGAAGGTGGACATTAGGTCATTTATAATCTGTGTAACCCTGGACAAGCCAGCCTCTCTGGGCTTCCCTTGCCTCATCTATAAAATGAGCAGGCTGGGATAGATGACCTATAAAGTCGCTTACAGTTCCTAATCTGTATCCTAATCCTTACTTTTTATATGACTGGGTTTTCTTCACAACCTTTTGATTATATTTGAAAATATATGATGTTTAATAATTGAAATATTTGAATAGAGACAAGGAAAGGTAGAACAACTGTGTCTGTGGGTGAGTAGAAACCCATGTGCACAAACACGTTACTAGACTGCATACCCCTTGGCCCTGTGTCCCTGAAAACTGACAGATATGTATAGACTAAAACATTGGCGTAGCTGTCTTCCAGCAATCTCTTCCACATTAGGCTTCCATGACTCTTAAGTACTTCATAACTAAAAAGGACATAGCCTTTACCCTCTAGCCCTTATATTGACAGCATTAGCAATTACAAATGATTACAAAGCATTTTCAATGAATTTTCTCATTTAAGCCTCACAACAACTCTGTAAAGTAGATAGTGCAAGATAGCTTGGGTATGCACTGATAATATACTGTTAAAGCCTTATTATTATTATTATTATTTTTTGCTTTTTGGAGGGCAATTGGGGTTAATTAACTTGCCCAAGGTTACACGGCTAGGTTTTTGTTTGTGTGTGTTAAGTTTCTGAGGCCGGATCCGAACTCAGTTCCTTCTGACTCCAGGGCTGGTGCTCTACTCATTGCTCCACCTAGCCGCCCCTATTGATATCTTTTGTTTTTATGTCACTTTCATCACTGTACTTTCATCACTTTCCTCTAGTAAACAAACTTTCTTTTTTAAATTTTTATTTATTTATTTTTAACAAACTTTCTTTTACAATGACAAGGAACAAAACAGTGAGGAAAAACAAGACACACATGTCAATGCCCATCTGATGACATGTGCAACATTCCACATAGAGGAAGTATCTTTACCAAGATTTTCTCACTTCCCCTCTGATACCAGACTTGGTCAATATAATCACACATCATTCAGTTGTGGGTTGCTTTTTTTTTTTTTAGTCCTTTCTCTTCATTTTATTATATAACATTGTGTATTTTCCCTGGTTCTTCTTACTTCATTATCCAAATCCAAATCTACCCATATTTCTATGAATTCATCATATTTGTTGTTTCTATGACACAATAATATCCTATTATATCATGTGCCATAATTTGTTTTGCTATTCCTTAATTGTTAGATTTATTTCAATTTTTTAATTTATGTTTGTATTTACACATTTATATTTTTATTCATTCTTCCATTTATTTTGCTTACCCGTTAATTTCTTTAATTATGTTTGTTTATTCATTTGTTTATTATTCATCTATCCATTTATCTATCTGTCTATTTAAAGTTTTCTTTACAGAGGCAATTAGGTGGAAGAGTGGATAGAGCACAGGGCCTGGAATCAGGAAGATCTACATTCAAGTGTGGCCTAAATGGGGATAATAGTAGCACCTACCTCCCAGGGTTTTTGTGTGAATCAGAGATAATAATTGTAAAGCACCTAACATGGTGCCTGACACATATAAGGTGCTATATTCTCTTCCCCTTTCCCTTCTCCTTCTGTCACAAAAAAGAACTTCTGTGTCTATTTTGGTATATATCCAGCATTTTTGTCTTTAACTACCATGTGGTACATGGCAAGCAGTGGGAAGGGCATGGACATTTCAATCACTTTTTAAAAAACTAAGTAGGAGCAGCAGACCTGAGTTCAAATCTGGCCTCAGACACTTAACACTTACTAGCGGTGTGACCTTGGGCAAGTCATTTACCCCTGATTGCCTCGACTCTCCCCTCAAAAAAAAAGTGTAATGGGAAAGACTGGCCACTAAGTACCCAGTCTTGGGAGCATTCTCAGATTTGCCCTTCCTAGTGGGTTACATAGAACATGTACCTTTTGTCAATCTGATTCAGAAGCTCATTTGATGTTGTTCAGAAACTGAAATTTTATGTTATAACTTGGGGTTAGTATTACGTGATGATGAAAAGTCTTTTAATTGACTGAACAGCCAGAAGGATTAGCATAATAGGTTATGATAATTATTTTTTTATTTATTTTCCGCTGTGCTTTCACTTTGATTTTTAAATCTGATTTACTTCCATTTTCTTTGTGACAAGGTTAGGTAAAAGTTTATCAGTTTTGTTAGTCTTTTCATAGAATATATGCTTTTAGTTTGTTTTAAATTTGTATAGCTTTTTTCTTTGCTTTTTAGTCAATTTCTCCTCTAATTTTAAAGATTTATTGTTTTGTGCTTATTCTTTGTTGTTATTGATCTTCTAGTTTTTAATTGCACATTCTGTTTATGCTCCCTTTTTTCTATTTTGCTTATAGATATTTTTAGGAAAATAGATTTCTTTGAGGACTACTTTAGCTACATCCGAAAAATTTTCAGATATTATCTCAATGTTCTCTTTTCTTTCATGGATTTTAATTATTTTTATGATTCCTTTTTTAAACTACTCAATATGTGGTGTCATAATTAGATTTCCTTTAGAGAAATCTTTTGCTTGTTCCCTGCATTAATTATTATTTTATTGCATTATGATATGCCTCCTTTTTCATTTATTTGTGTTTTCCCTGTGCCCTAGAATGTGGTCTGTTTTTGAAAAGAACCATGTGCTGTTGAAAAAACATGCATTTATTCTTTAATGTTCTTTCTCAATAGATCATAAGTCTTATAGCTCTATGTTTTCCAATAGTTTTTTCAGTTCTATATTTTCCCATTTATGTATTAGATTTGCTTAGATCTTAGAAATATTAAAATCTCCTATACTTATTGTTTTACTATGTCTTTTTTTGAATTCGATGAACTTGAATTCAACAAACAAATAGAAATTAGATGCTATCTATTTGATACAAGTAAGTTTGATGCAGATATTAGTGCACTGTCTATGGTTCCATTAAAACAGCATGTAATTTCCCTGTTTTCTTTTTCTTGCTATCATGATTTTTTATATTTACTTTGGCTAACAGCTTAATTGAAATTCTGGGATATTACCTCCTTCCCCTTTTAAGTCAGTACAATTCCCTGAGATTAGTCTTACTTACTTTTCCCCCCAGTCATCTATGACTCTGTGTGACCCCATTTGGGGTTTTCTTGGAAAAGATATTGGAATAGTTTGCCATTTTCTCCTCCAGCTCATTTTACAGATGAAGAACTAAGACAGAGTTAAGTGATCACATAGCCAGTGTCTGAGACCAGATTTGAACTCAGGTTCTCCTGACTCCAAGTCTGCCATTCTATCCACTGTGTCACCTAGGTGCCCTTTCCACACTTAGAGAAAACATATATGTGTGTATATATGTATATGTATGTTTGTATACACATATACGTATACACAAGATGTAGCAGTATACATGATGTCTTAAAAGTCTTAATGCAGTTTTAAGCTATTAAAGCTTTTTAGCTATTTCTTTTAAAATTTATTTTTAACATTCATTTAAAATTTTTTTGAATTCCAGATTCTCTGTCTCTAGCCCCTATCTCACGCACTGAGAAGGGAAGCAATATGATATCAATTATACATGTGAAGTCATGAAAAACATTTCCATATGTGTTAAAATTATGTCTCACTTTTGTGGTCCACCTGACCATAACTCTCCTCCCCTTCTAATCAATATAGTAGATAAGTTCTATAGGTAGCCAATGCATAGGAGCAATAGCATTAAATAAGATTGCCAGGGGAACCTGGAAGTTACAGACAGTCCCGAAGATTAAAGAAGCATAACGTGCAGCTTGTATCATATATAAACTAAAATTCACATCCTGTGTGCCAAATATGTGTCAAATCAGGGGAAACCATTTAGGCCCTACTTGTTAAAAATTCTTGTCCTCTGATGTGTAAATTCCAAACAATATCTAGACCTCCATAGCTCCTGATTAGCAAAACATCCAAAAGGTTGATAACTTTGAGATGAAAACTTTGAAGTTTTACCTATAACTTTGAAATAATTTAAATATAATTATGAACTTACCTCAATGCAGCACAGCTAGGTGTTGATCTGTCTCCCCCCAAAAATCTATAAAAATGAGACCACAGGGGTGGCTAGGTGGTGCAGTGATTAGAGCACCAGCTCTAGAGTCAGGAGTACCTGAGTTTAAATCCTATCTCAGACACTTGACACATTTATTAGATGTGTGACCTTGGGCAAGTCACAGCCCAAATTTGCCCTGCCTTCCCCCTTCCAAAAAGAAAAAAAAAAGAGACTACAAACTCCTGTCCCCATCCCCCACTCCAAGTCTTCTTCCCTCTCCATCAGGGCCATGCTGCTTAGTGGTCCCAACTCTAATCCATGGTTACCCTCCCCTGGGTTACCCAACCCAGGTGGCCCTCCCCATCCTCTTCCTCACACTACCCCCCTTTATCATCACATTCCCCATCCCCATACCACCTTGCCTCTATACTACTTTTCACCACTTATCTCTACTTTTATGGGTTTTTTACCCCCATTCCGTCTGTGTTTAATTAAAATGTGGTTGCCATCTTGTTTCCCACTGCTAATCATAGTCTTTCTTGGTGAGTACCCAAAGAACAGGCTATGCCTGCTCCCATTTCATAACTTCATTAATTAACATTTCACCATATTAGTCATTTTGCTTTAAAAAAAGGAAGAGAAATAAAGTGAGAAAAGTATGCTTCAATCTGACCTCAGAGTTCATCAGTTCTCTCTGGACAGCCTTTTTCATCATGGGTCTTTTAGAATTATCTTGGATTATTGTACTGATTAGAGTAGTTGGGTTTTTGTAGTTGATCATAGTTACAATACTGCTGTTATTGAGTATAATGTTCTCCTGGAAAGCTTTTTAGCTATTAAAACTTAAAACTACACTAAGTCTTTGGGACATCTTGCATATAAATCTATAACAAAAAAGAAAAAGAACTTCTTCAATAAATTTGGATTACATCATTAATAACTATCATTTTCTCGTAGAAGATATCCATAATGAGTATAGTAGTTTAATCCTCCTTTATCATAGAATTAAAGCTAGAAGTGACCAAGAGATCATCCAGCCCAACCCTTCATTTTATAGATTAGCAAATTGACATCCAGAAAAGTCGAGGGATTTGCCCAAGGTCACACAGATAGTAAGTGACAAAATTAGGATGTGAAACCATGTCCCTTGACTCCAAATTAAGCACCATTTCATTGGTCCATGCTGTGTCCTTCCATTAAATAAATGAAGGGAGCTCTTTGTTTTTCTTTCTCTATAATCCTTGGTTCCTCAGAGATGTCAATAGCTGAATGCAGCCAACACCAATAAGCCTTTGAACCTCAGGTACAAAAGCAAGATGTTTCTGTAGCAACAGTCAACAAAGTAAAATCTCTTAGAATTTTAGTTCATTTACCCGTGTGACCTGGCAAGTCAAATGTTTTTTTTTTTTAATCAGTTAAGAGTATCTCTTCCCCACCACTGTGCTGTAGACTTCATAATAATTTGTCCTACTTACAGTTATGACTGTAAGTCAGATCTGTACCTTTCAAAAAAGCAGTACTTTCCATCTGTTCCCCTAAATGATAGGAACTGGACTATGCTACTCCTAAGGGTGTTATTAGGATCAGATGAGATAACAAAAGTGCTACATACGAGGTAGTTCTATTATTATGTTTGCCCAGTTACCATTCTCCATTCTTCTTGATAATGTATTTGGGAGATAGTGTATTCTTCTCTTTGCTCCTGTAACCTCAGAATTGAGAGAGATTTTAAAGGCTGTCTGTCCATTCAAGAATCATCTCCATCTATCTCTTCTCCCTTCAGCCTGATAGATGTATACACACTGTACTTTCCAAAGGTTAGTTGCCAGAGCACCTGGCTTAAAGTTTAGAGACTACAGTATCAAAGCATAGTCAATGCCACACCACAATATTAAGAGCTACCATAACATGACTTTGTTTACCACTTTGCAAACCAAGGTAGACAGTCTTTACTTTCTCTTTTGAATTAAAAGAATTAACATTGACTTAAACCAGGTGTTCTTAACTTGCAATCTTAACCTACCCAAAAGGTCCATGGACAGATTTCAGGGGATCCATGAGCTTGGATTTGGAAAAAAATTATTTTCACTAATCTCTATATGAAATTTAACTTTTCCTTCAATTACTTAAGAATATTATTCTGCAAGATCCTTAGGCTTCACCAGACTGCCAGAGGTTGAAAAGGTACTTTGATAAACAGAGCTGAGATGCATGAGTCATAATTAAACCACAACCCTGAAGCAAAAATCATACCTTAGACTTACATTATATGTAAATATTATGGTTTTGCATTGTGGGATATGTGTGTTGTTGGTTAGAACAATAGATCATATCTGAATAGAGTATAAGCTAAACCTACCTAAATTTGTCTTTCTTTTTTATCTTATATTAGTATGAGATATGTTGTTTTTTTAATGGTACTTTTCAATTCTTAACCTGAGAAAGCACAACTTTATTTCTTGAGAAAGCTTTAAAGGCCTATAATTTTATGTCTTTTAATACATTAATTTATTACTCTTGTTATTATTCTCCTTTTTCTTAGATCTTTGATCTTTTAATTTTTTTTTTTAATTCCAATTTCCATGAGTTCTTCTCTGGATAAGCATAAATCCTTTGAAAGTTTACTCAGTAACATTTAAGAAGCCAAGCATTTTAAGTTCTCCAATGATGGAAAATGAGGATAGAAATGGTCTTTGAAGGAACAGGAAGTGGTGATTATAACAGTTACTTGTGGTCTTAAAATTCTAATGTTCTTGCTTAAAATGGTAATAACATTTGAATAAGAACCAGGCAAGCTAAGTCAGAAAGTTTTGGTCTGAAAATGTTCAGAACACAGAGATCTCCACTACTTCAGCTCAGAAATGGATTCCATCTGTTATAGAATAGAATTTTTATGCCATTAGATTCATATATTGTAAAAGAAGATGGGCTGGTCTAGTGGCAAGAGGGACAGATTGCTATTGAACAGCCAGAGTCCTTCACTGTCATATCCTTCTGACAATCCTTCCCCTATCCCCTCCCTAGCACGTTGAGTAAGTTCTTTCAGGTGAACTCAAGGGATCAGATGGACAAGAGTCACACACAATCATCACAGGCATTAATGGAATATAATTGACTTCATCACAAGGGGGCAGACACATTAATCAACTGTTGTTGAAATTTACAAGGGATAGTGAATGTTCATAATATTGACATTGTGGCCCCTCAGAACCCAAAAACACTTCCAGGCCATGATGAGGCATCCAAGTAGCATTTTAGTAGAAGGCAGCTATGAAACTGATTTATTTGGAAACCTATTTGTTTATCTTGCTAACTGAAAAAAAGGCATTAGTGGCGATTATAAGTAAATTAGAAACCACTACAAGCATACAGAATCACAGATTGTTAGAACTGAAAAAGACATTAAAGATCATCTAATCCAAACCCCTTTTCTTTGGTTGAGAGATGTGAAGCCCAAAGAAGGGTAGGAAGAAATTTGATAGATATTGGAGTACAGCTTTGAATTTGGGTGATAGTAGTTTCCTTCTTAGGAATATTGGAATTTTAATTATTTTCCCTATTGCAGGAATTGAATTCAGATTTGTATGTTTAGTTTTGTTTAGACTGAGTTTTCTTTTTAGATTGTGAACTTAAAAACAAAACAGACAGATGGTCTTCAAAAAGGCACCCATCCACAAAAATTATTTTAACATTGATTCTCTTTTGCCTCCAGCACCATTGTGTAACTTGTACATTCTTTTGCTATTTTCAGATAACCAATTAAACACAAAAAATTAGCAAATAGACTCTGCCAATTTATCACCTTTGTTATGATTATGTGTTTTGTTGCATGACCTCAGGAAACCAGGTTCTGACTCTGGGGACAGAACACTGGGCCTGGAATCAGAAAGACCTGAGTTCAAATACTTACTAGATCTGTGAAAATGTGGTGTCCAAGGGACCCTTTTTCAGAATAATGTTATTAAGTATCTGAAGGAAAAGCTAAATTTCCTTTTATAAGGAAATACATAAATACATAAAGATGTATTTTTCTTTCCCATACAAACTCATTGATCCTAAAAATCTGTCCCTGGACCTTTTGCACAGGTTATGAATGCAAGTTAACCTCTATGGGTCTCAGTTTGCTCATCTGTAAAGTAGAGATGATAATACCATCTAGTAAGGATCAAATGAATTAACATATTGAAAGAGCTTTGCAAATCTTAAAGTGCTACATAAATGCTAGCTATGATTGTTATAGGCCGAAGGGTAAGTAAATTCTGTGAGCTATTACTGCAATATCATCACTTCTCATACTACTTATTAGAAGGTTTTTTTTTTAAATTAGAATTCAAGCAACACTGAACAAAAGTTCTATCTACTGCACTATCTAGCTAAAGGACTTTATTAAGTTAGTAGGACCACAGGATCCTAGAATTTAGAGGTGGAAGAAATCTTAGAAGCCATCTTTATGAGGAAACTGAGGCAGTTGGGTCATGTGCTGAAGGAGAAGATTGCAGACAAAGGCAATGTCAAGGTGAAAGGAGGTGCAGGGGAGGGTGAGGGACAGGGAGTGGGGGAGGACCTGTCCCAGAGAAGAAATTTCCGGTCAAGCAGGAATGTGGTGGAACCAACTCAAAACTGGCTCAAGTGCATGATTGTTAACATTTCATTATGAGCATTAAAATTAGTAAATCAGCAAATACTAGAAATCAGATATTAATTGACTGGTATGTTGACTGTACAGACTTAAGAAAGTCCTGTTAAGCATTTATCAGCAAACCTTTGCCTCAAATATGTCCCCTTTTGTTGTCAGGGCCCTGAGTCAAAGCTCCTTTCACCTAATACTATCTGTGGCTCTGCTAAGCATTGTCAACAACATCCGCTTCTAAGGGAATTAACCACAATTTCCAATGGAATGAGTACTTGTTCTTGAGTCAGAGGTGGTTGTTGTGGTTCAGTCATCTCAGTTATGTCCAACTCCTCATCACCCCATTTGGGGTTTTCTTGGTAAAGATACTGGAGTGGTTCGCCATTTCTTTTTCCAGCTTCTTTTATGGGTGAGGAAACTGAGGCAAACAGGGTTAAGTGACTTGCCCAGGGTCACACAGCTAGTAAGTGTCTGAGACCAGATCTGAACTCAGGAAGATGAATCTTCCTGAATTCATTCCTGGCACTCTATCCACTGTGCTACCTAGCTGCCCTTGAGTTAGAGGAACTGTGTTCAAATCCTATTTCTGGTACTTGCTGCCTTAGTAAACTTGGGCAAGTTACTTCCAGACCTCATTTGGACTTCATTTACCTCATCTGCAAATGAGGAAATTGAACTTGATTGTCTCTGAGGGCCTTTCCAACTCTAGAAATATGACCTATGACCTCATGACCCAAATTATTTAGCCCTGTCAGTGTCTATCTACACTTCTTTTATGATGACACTTTATATCTGCATAGAATTTTGTAGTTACAAAATATATTTTTCACCTAATTAATCTATCAATTTCATCAAAATCACAATCTTTGTAAATTGATGAACTTATTAAATCAGTTCAAGAAAGAAACTTAATTCTACAGACATTTATTAAGCTCCTGCCATATGTAAGACATGTTTCTAGGCACAGGAACTGAATTAAAAAAAAAAAAACAAGGAGACCAGAGCCCCATGATGGAGGGTCTTGAATCTCAGGATCAAAAGGTAGTAGGAATCTACTGAAGGTTTGCAAATAAAAGAGTAACATGATCAAAGTACTACAATAGGAAGATGGCTTCGGGATCAGTTTAAAGAAGGGGGAGTAGACTAGGACATAGGTGGGGAACCTGCAGCCTTGAGGCCACATGTGGTCCTCTAAGTCCTCAGGTATGGCCTTTGACTGTCAGAGGACTTGAGGACCTAGAGGGCCACATGTGGCCTCTAGGGGGAAGGTTTCCTACCCCTAGAAAAACAGGAAGGTTGGTGCCTTCTCTCTGAGACTACATACCCATTTACATGGTATGTGTATATGTGTGTATATGTACCTATGTATGTCTATATAGGTATATATGTGTATATATGTACCTATTTTGTATGTGAACAATTATTCACATTTCATCTCCACCATTAGGATATGAGCTCCTTAAGGAAAGGGATGTTTTTTGCTTTTCTCTGTTTCATCATGTAGGATAGTGCCTGGCACATAGTAAATGATTAATAAATGCTTTTTAATTTGCTGATCTATATGTGGCTTTAAGCTTTGCATATGCAAATACATTACCTCATTTGATCCTCAGAACAATCCTGTGAGGTAAGTGCTACTATTCCAATTTTACTTATGAGGAAACTGAAGGACAGAGGGGTTAAGTGATTTGCCCAGGGTCACACTGAGGCAGGATTCAAACTCAGATCTCTTTTATTTCAATATTTGCACCCTAGTTACCTCAGTCACAGCTGTATCATTTTACAGGTGAGTCAGTTAAGGCCAATGAGGATTTGAATTCCTTCTGGTTTCTGGAAATATGGTCATTTTAAATTTAGCTTAGGAATTTTTGTATCCATGACAATTATTTTCAACCTTTCTGAGGTTGTGAATCCCTACTTTTTAGTGCAATTAAAGTAGGACTCAAACTAGGCATATATAATGATCCTATTTTTATTTCAAAAGATCCCTAGGGATTCCTGGAGTTTAGTAGAATATAATTTGAGCTCTAATAGTCCTTGTGATATTTTTCTTCTGAAACTTTGAAATGCATTCTTTGACCACATCTTTTAACCCCCTTTTGGCCTCCTCACTCACCTCAAACCTAATCTACCTTCAAGTTAAATGATATCCTTTTGCCTTTACCTTGAGTGATGGTGGTGCAGTGGATAGAGCTTTGGGGCTAGAGTCAGACCAGAATTCAAATATAACTTTAGACATTTACCAGCTGTGTGATCCTGAGCAAGTCAACTTAATCTCTGCCTGCTTCAGTTCCCTTAATTCTAAAATAGGGATAATAATAGCACCTATCTCCCAGGGTTGTTGTAAGGTTCAAATGAGATGATATTTGTAAATATGTGTCTGAGACTGGATTTGAACTCAGGTCTTCCTGACTTCAGACCTATCAGTCTATCTATACATTATTACTAGTTTCATCAAAACAGTAGTGGCAGAGGCAAGATTTGAATGCTTATCCAATTGGCTCTAGATTCAACACTCTATTCCCTATGCCAGGCTAACTCCTTTCAAAAGCAAAAGTAAAGATGGGGGTAAAAAATTGAATATCAAAGGAAATCATTTCAAAACTGACAACTTGCCTTAAAATTCTGTTTTAAGGTTCTGGTTGTAGGCTGCTTCCTGTCAAACTTCAATGAGAAAAGGTCGATGGTGACCTCAAATCCAGTAGTAATCAGGGTAAGAAATCTCTCTGTGGGATGCAGAGAAGGGGCCAGCCACATAAGGGAAACTCCCAATAGCACAGCCAATTTAGCACCATCACAGAAGATGTGTCACAGAATTAACACTCTTGTCTTTATTCCACAACAGAAATTACCCTGAGGAAAGTTTAGCTCTTCATCAGTGGGTTTAGCAAAAACCAGGAAATTAATGGTACTTTAAATCAGCTTCCTCCTCCTATTTATTGAGCTTTATCTTCCAAACCTAAGCTCATCTTAGTTTCTTGCTTAGTGCTGCATTTCTTTTAAGCTGGGGATGAATCCTCAGAGGATGACATCAGAGGTGCCTTAGTAAAAATGTGGGTTTTTTTCCATCTCCATTGAAGTATAGGGCTTAGAGATCAGAGTCGCTGAGTAAAGAATGTACCTCAATGGCCTGGAATATTCCGAATTCCTACTTGCTTTAGATGCATAAACATTTAATTTTTGAAGTCATTCTCTTTTTTCTAGTGTTTTTTTAACTGGCTCTTTTGTTGATGAATACCTTGTTATTTGAATGATTCAGAATTCCCAAATTACAGATAGAAAATTCTCCAGAGGATTGGGTTTCTTAGTTTTATCTTGTTGCTTGTGTGTTAGTGCTGACAATTGCTTTAGCTGGCATGGATGGGTGTGGTCCTTTTTATTAATTAAAATGTTATGAAGAAATTGAGTAAGGCTTTATTTTCTTGATTAAACTATTTTCACTAATAAATATTTTTAAAAATAAATTTTTATTGGTATCTTTAAAAAAAAAAGTCACCATAGTTTCCCCCAGTATCCCTCTCCACCTCCCAGGGAGCCATCCCATATAACAAATCATGTTTTTTAAAGACAAGAATAAAGGAAAAAAGAAGAGAAAAATTCAGCATAATGGATTAGCATATCAATGTGTGAAACTAATGGACTTCTCACCTATGCAAAGTTCTTTGCCTTTTAAGATAAACTTGCAAAGATTGTTAACTCTGCCCATATATGACATTTTGTTTTCTGTTTTTATGCATTTGTGTATTTCTTTATCCAGTCATATTTTTCTCACCAGTTCTTCAACCATTTAATTTGGTCATACTTTTCAAGTAACTCAAACTCTGTTTTCATGGTTATACCCAATGATGTTTGTTTGTGGAGGTAATTGATGACCTTCTCCAAATCCTATAATCATTGGGAGAGTGGAAGTCTTTTTTCCATTGTAATAACTTGTATCACAAAATTATGTTGTTCTTTGATAATATCAAAATTATGTTTTTGACCCACCATCAAGAGACTTGGTACTTGATTCCAGGTACTTCATTAAATAAAGCCACACTTGTTCATTTAGTCCCCCTCATGGTCAGGGCTGTTGTCTAAAGTAAATCACTCCCATTACAATCAGTAGCATGGTATATCTATACTTATTAGAAATACTTTTCAAAGAATTAATTTGAGGAAGTTGATGTTGTGGAATTAAATAAAACACAGACTTGTAGTCAAAAACCATAGCTGTGACCTGGCTTTCACAAAAATCTCTCATCCTCAGTTTTCTTATCTGTAAAATGGGGATCATTATATTTGTATGACCTATCTTACAGAGCCATTTTAAAAATCAAGGGAACTAATTAATGTGTTTTAAAGCATGATATTCATATAAATTGTTATTACTTTAGTTCAAAAGCAGTAATTTAAAATGACTGTAGAAGAGGGTATATACTTCATGGTTTAGGAAGCAGCTAGAGATAATAAATAAAAATGTAGTAGAGTCAAAATCTCTCCTAACTCTTTGGAAACACATTCTCTAAACTAATCATCAAACTCTAAGCATTTCACTCTGCTATACTCTCTTCCCAGAGAAACCAACAGCCATATGTTTAGTACAGAGAGAGAGAGAGAGAGAGAGAGAGAGAGAGAGAGAGAGAGAGAGAGAGAGAGAGACATACACACACACAAGCTGGCTTTAAGTATATCCACATTCAAATATGATATACTTTATTTTTATCTCAACAAACCTTCAATGCTATTTAAGCGTATGCCATTTAATAGAGTTATTAAATTGGTAGAGAGAAAGAATTTGACATAGTGGCTCACTCAGAAGGTAACCTAGGCCCTGTTGGTCACCACCCTAATTAAGTCAAGGGAGCAGTTCTTTCTGGTTTTAATGGAAAAAATGGGGTGGAGACAGGACTTTAAGAATTAAAATTATGCTAATTAAAATTAAGTTAAAGAAAGTTACGTGAAACACTTCAGAATTAGATCTTAAAATGCTTTTTTTTTTCCTTGCTTTTTGGCAGGGGGAAGGGAGGGCAATTGGAGTTAAGTGACTTTGCCCAAGGTCACAGGGCTAGTAAGTATTAAATGTCTGAGGCTGGATTTGACCTCAGGTCCTCCTGACTCCAGGGCCGGTACTCTATTCACTGTGCCACCTAGCCACCCCTAAAATGCTTTCTTAATATCTCTAAAAGAAAGAGGAACAGGATGGAGGTTGGGCTTTGTCTGTTTCCAATGACATGGAGGGCCATCTTGCCTAATTCTCTCATTTTACTGTTGAGGAAACCAAAGCTCTGGGTCAAAAGTGATTTATATAAGGCCACACAGGTAGTAAACATGCTGGGTAACTTGTAAAGGCTTAAAAATTGCAACTAAAGAGCATAAAGAATGGATAATACCTTGAAAGGGGAAGGGGTGTCCCTGAAAACAGCATGGATTTGAGCAATCCAGAATTGGGGCAGTTTCTGAAATTAGTCCTTCTGTCCTGGGGATTTGAATGCCTATTTTGGAGATTCAAAATCAACTCAATCAATAAATAAACATCATTGAACCTTTATTAAGCACCCACTATGTACCAGGCACCACTGTGCTGGATAAAGAGACAAAAGACAGTCCCTGCCCTCAAGGAACTTACCTACTAGTAGGGGAGACTAAACAAATATGTACAAACAAGCTACATATAGGACAAATAGAAATAATTAACAGAGGGAAGGCATTGGAATTAAGAGGAGTTGGGAAGACTTCCTAATATGGGATTTTAGTTGGAACTTAAAGGAAGCCAGGGAGATCAGTAGTTGAATCAAAGGAGGAAGAGAATTCCAGGCATGGGGAAAAGCCAGAGAAAATGTCTCGAACCAAGAGACAGGGTATTTTGTTCATAGAACACCCAGGAAGCCAAGGTAGGTCTATGGATTAAAAGGTATGTATCAGAGAGTAAGGTTTAAGAAGACTGGAAAGGTAGGAGCAGTCTAGGGTATGAAGGACTTTAAAGGCTAAACAGAGCATTTTTAATTTTTTTCTGGAGGCAATAGGAAACCATTGGAGTTCATTGAGTAGCATGGTGACATGACTGAACCTGAGCTTTAGGAAAATCACTTTAGTGGATTAATGGAGGATGGATTGGAGTGAGGAGAGATTTGACACAGGCAGACCTACCAGCAGACTATTGCAATAATCCAAGTATGAAGTGATGAGGGCCTGCACTAGAGTGGTGGAAGAGAGGAGAGAAGAGGGCATGTATGAGAGATGGTTCTTTTTTGAAGTAAACTCTTGGGAGTGCTGAGTGAGGATCTGGAAATATGTATTCAGGTTCCAAAGGGGAGCTAAGCAAGGAAGCACTGCTCAGACACTTTGATTATAAGATTCTTGAGGACCGGGGCTGCCTTTTTCCTCTTCTTGTATCCATAGCACTTAACATAGTCCCTGGCAAATAGCAAGCACTTAATAAATCTTGATTGGGAAGTCCACAGGTATTGGTTATTAAAAAAAAATAAACCAACAAGAATGATTTTCATTTTCAACAAAATTAGTACAGTGGTTTCAACTTTTTTTTATCTTTACTGATTAAAAAACACCCTGATTAAAATACCAAGCAATGGCTTTGCCCATTTCCTCTGGATAATCATGTCTATCTTTTGATAATGCAAAACACACATTCATTGTCGTGTACCTTTTTGTGCTGTTCACTTTAAATGGGCGCAGGGAGTTATATTGCATGAAAGGTCATAAAATATCACAGTTGACATGGAAGCTTCTAATATCTTTATTGCTAATATCTTTATTTGGTGCTTCCAAAAGGTTTGGCTGTTCTGGAGAGGCTGGCATCATTAATAAGCAATAAAGGTTTTAAATAATGCTATTTCTCTGAAAAGCAATGGGTCTTTAGCTAAGATTTCACTTTCTAAACAATTTATTCTATCCTTACTTAGGAATAAACCTATATGACAACAGTTTCCTGTCAAGGTAGAGCTCATTAATTTTTTTATAGCTTGGTTGTTGGAATTTTCATTGTGACCAGTGACTATTTATTAAGTACTTTTTAGACCAGGTTCATATATCTAGATCTAAAAGGGACCTCAGGATCAATCTAGTCCAACCTCCTCATTTTATAGTTGAGAAAACTGAAACAAAGGAAATAAGCATTTATTAAGTGCCTACTGTATGACAGGTACTGTGCTAAGCATTGTACTATTATCTCATTTGATTCTCACAACAATCTTCTAGAGTAGGTGCCATTATTGTTCCCATTTTACAGATAAAGAAACTGAGTCAGATGATAAGTGACTTGCCCAAGACCACACAGCTGTTATGTGGAGCAGCTAGGTGGCTCAGTGGATAGAATACTAAATACTTATAGTCAAGAGTACCTGAGTTCAAGTCCAGTTTCAAACACTTACCAGCTATATGACCCCGAGCAGGTCACTTAATCTCTGTCTACTTCAGTTTTCTCAACTGTCAAATGGAGATCATACCTTCTAGGGTTATTGTGAGATAATAGAAATAATGAGATGATAATTGCAAAGCAGTTAGCTTAGTTCCTAGCTCATAATAAGCACTATAGAAAAATTAATTAATATAATGATGGTGATGATGATGATGATGATGATGCGTCTGAGACTAGATTTGAACTCAGCTCCTCCTCACTTCAGGCCCAGCACTCTAAGTAACTTGCCCAAGGTCAAGGATGTTGACAATGTCAGGGCCAGGATTTGAACCCAGGTCCTCTGACTCTAGGGCTAGCAGCTTACACTCTCAAGTGAAAACAACCATATTCAAATATGAGAAAAGATTATCCCTTCCCCTACTCTTACCCCCCTAAAAAGGAAATGTTTTGGCCATTTTCAAATGAAAACAATTTCCTATTTTTCATTCCTTTTGAATTGAGAGGAGAGGGAAGAAAGGATAGTCTATCAATAAATGCAGATAAGACAACACTTAACAGGCAGGGTACTTGGGAGAGACAGGCATAAAAAGAGAAGATTGTAATGGGGAAGAAAAGAAATAGGGCAAAGTGGGAGCATTAAGACAAAAACAAGAGGAGAAAGGAAGAACATGGTCACATGAACCTAGATAAGGTGATTGAACTAGATTGAAAACTGGGAAACCCAACTGCCAATAACTAGGGCAAGTCCTTTCAGAGTCAGAAAGTCAGTGGGCAAAACCTCAGCTTCATTATCTGCAAAAAAAAGGTCAGACTAGAAGATTCCTGAGATTTCTTTCAGCTCTCTAAATCTCAAATCCTGTTGTCTCTGAGGTTCTTTCTAGCTTCAAAATTCTCAAAGGAAAAGGTACAAAATTTTGGTGAAAATTCTACCCATACTTACATGTAAATCTCTGTTTTTGCTTCTCTTTTGCATGTTTGTATTTGTTTTTTTAAGGTAACTTGTTGACTGTAACTCTGAAAATGTCTACCTTCTTGCTGAGTTGATTATTTTAAAAATCGTGTTTTACCAGTGGTACCTTGGAATCTCTTGACATTTTCCCTCATAAGGCCCCTGCCCTCATTAAACCAGTTTGACAGTTTAGATTTAAAAGTTCAGAGAGATAAAATTAGTCTATCACTGCTACAGAGCAAATACTGAGGGAAAACAGATTGAAAGATTGAGTTGATCTCTGTCAACCTATAGCAAATTGTTTCTCATTAGGAACTTTTTATTTTTAGCTGAAGGATGTAGTTGAAGGAATAGGTCAGCGTGATAGAGTCAAAATAGAGGGCATTTAGAGCTGCTAGTTTTAACAAGAGCTCCAAATAAAATACTAAATTCAATGTAAGGGGGGGAAGAGGCAAAAAAAATTGAAATACACATCCCCCCCAAAGAAATTCAAAGATTAAAATCAGGGAGTATAAAGAATGCTAATCATAAGCTCGAATCTGGTAACCCAGACAGACCCCTGACTAACCCAGCACTCTGAAACTTCAGTTCAAAGAAAAAGTTTAAGTTAGTTGGGTGGACCCTGCTCAGTCCCTTAATGAACTTGGCACCTGAGGCAAAGAATTTCCTTCTGGTAGAAAGGCCTTTCAGCCAAAATTCTGGAAAGGTCTAGTCATAAGGGCTGGAGAAGAATAAGCATTTCTTAAATTTTTACTACATATCTGGTACTGTTGATTATTTTACCAATATTATTTCATCTATTCTTTTATAATGAAGCTTCATAAAGGAGAAGCAGAAGAAAAAAATAAAAACCAAGAAGGTTTTTGTCCCCCTAAACTGTTGCTGGTCCTGAGGCTGAGGTGAGGGCAGCTGTTTTTCTATAAGAGTTATAAAAAGGCTTCTGGTTTATGAACTAGACATTCTGGAAGAGCCTACTTTTCTCATGAAGAAGAGATAACATATATACAGTCAAGGATTTCCAAGGAGGCCAGAAGCTGGAAACAGAGAGACACTATAAGGCAACATGCCCAATTGGGCCATGCCCGGCAGGATCTACTGAGCTAGATAGCATAGAACTGAACTACAAACATGGAGTAGCATCTGGTTTGATTCCATTTCCAGTGCTGCCATATCTAACCAGGATCCTGTTCGGGGACACAAGTGGCCTAGCTCTTCCATGTGTGGAGCCTGAACATAAATGCTATCTGCATGTGTGCCTTTCCACTTCTATGTCCTGGCCACATATTATATCCTTTATATGTATACACTTCGTGTGTCCAGTGCACACTGGCCATGTGTCCCCAGTGTGTGTGATACTCCCCGTGTGTGACTCTCCTTGTGGGTAACCTGGCTGCATATACTCCCTATTACTCCTTCCTGTGTGTTCTTTGGTGACACATGTTTCCTGCATGTGTGTCTCTCTATCCATGTGTCTTATGTGTGTCCATTTTCCTACTGATGGTGTATTTATTTGTGGGGGAGTGTACCCACAAATATTTTATTGCTGCTTTTCTTACTATGCCATTTCATTAAATGACTTTGCTTTGGACTAATTTTATCCTCTGACTGTTAAAGGTAAACTCATTGGTAGGTACTTGTGAGCTATATCAGAGGATACCTTAAATCTAGGGCTGACTTTCTCTGGGGGACCTGCCTTTAAATTTGGGGGTACTTTAAGATGCTAAGCACAATATTCTATTCATAAGCATGTTAGAGAGCTATAATGAGATAATGAATTTTGTGATAGTTAAGGGAGAAGGTCATTACCTAAAAAGGGAATTAGAGGAAGGAGCTGGCATATAGGGTTGGATTTTGGGAAAGAAATAAACATTTCTGTGGTGTCTACTGTATGCCAGGAATTGTGTTAAGCACTTTACAAATATCTCATTTGATTTGCATAACAATCCTGGGAGGTGGTTGCTATTATTATCCTTATTTTAATGTTGAGGAAACTGAGGCAAACAAAAGTTAAGTGACTTGCCCAGGGTCATACACTAACTAGTAAGTGTCTAAGATCAGATTTGAACTAACATCTTACTGACCCAGGCCTAGCACTTGATTCACTGCCCCATCTTTTAAAAGGTAAAGATGAATTTACCAGATCAAAAAAGGGAGAAAGGGGGGCAGCTAGGTGACACAGTGAATAGAGCACTGGCCCTGGAGTCAGGAGGACCTGAGTTCAAATCCAGCCTCAGACACTTAACACTTACTAGCCATGTGACCTTGGGCAAGTCATTTAACCCTAATTGCCCTTTCTTCCCCTCTCCAAAAAAAAGGCAAGAAAAAAAGGGAGAAAAGGCTATTCAAAAACGTAAGAAAAATTGGGAGTGAATTTTGGAGGTAAGAAAGCATGGTATGTATTTCAAGGACAGAGAGGCGTCCAATATGGCTATAGTAGTTAGTGTATAGCTAATATGAAACAAGGTTGAGAAGCAGAGGAAGACCAGATGGTGTAGGGCCTTGAAAAGCAAAAAGCTTTTAATTAGCAGGCAATAGGAAGCCAGTGATGATTTTTGAACAGAGGGGTAACATGTATTATATTGTAAATTTGCCTGTTTCTATAAAGTACCTTCTTAGTAATTGAATTCAATAAACATTTATTAAGCACCTGCTACTTGCCAGACACTGTGCTAGGCACTGAGGGTACAAAGAAAGACAGGTACTCCCTTATCTCAAGAAACAGTGGATAGAGTGCTGGACCTGGAGCCAAGACCTGAATTCAAATCCCATCTCAGACACTTACTAGCTGTTTGACTGTGGGCAAGTCACTGAAGCCTATTTGCCTCAGTTTCTTTATCTGTAAAATGAGCTAGAGAAGGAAATGGCAAACCATTCTAGTATCTCTGCCAAGAAAAGCTCTAAAAGGAGTCACAAATACTTAAATGACTGAACAACAACAACCCTGCCCTCAAGAAGCTTATAGTCTAATGGGGAAAACAACACAAAAAAGGAGGCTAAAAAGGGAAGAGGAAGGGGAAACCACTAGGGAATGCTGGGCTCAGAGGCATGATGTTCTTGGAATAGAAACCTAGTGGAGGTCCTGATGGACAATGGAGAGTTACCTGGAAAGTTCTGAAAATTCAGGACCCTCTGTAAAGGAAGGCTTTGGAAGTAGCTCAGTGATCCACCCTCCAATCTTCCAATCAGTGGGTAGAGCCCACTTGCTGTTAGTCAGCCAAAGTGATGTTGAGATTTCAGGTTCCTAGAGTGGAAACTACTGACAGAAAGTGGAGAGTTACCTGGGTTATCTTAATAGTTTGATAGAGCCCTAAAATCTGTAAATTATTTTAGTAGCATCACCATTTTTTTTTTAAAGCAATTGGGGTTAAGTAACTTGCTCAAGGTTACACGGCTAGTCATTATTTATGCGTGGGTGCTCATTTTCTGAGGCCGGATCTGATCTCGGGTCATCCCAACTCCGAGGCCGACGCTCTATTCACTGCGCCACCTAGCCGCCCCAAGCATCACCATTTTTATCATAGTGTTGAAAACTAAAATAGTACGATGGAAAGAGTGTTCGATTTGGAGTACAGAGTACCACATTCAGATTCTGCCTCCAACTTACCATTTGGTAACATTGGGCAAAGCCATCTCACTTTTTGGAGTGTCTGTTTTCTCATCCATATAAAGTAAAGGTTGGACTTCTAAGGTCCCTTCTAGCTCTCTCTGATCTTATGTCCATCTCTTTGTGTAAGATACATACATCTATATACACATATGTGTATGTGTGTGTATTCCTCCTCCTTTCATGGCAGTTTAATGAAGGCTAGATTGGAAAGTTGAAAAATAGTGGTGGAAAAAACTCCAAAAGTCCAGGAAGGTGCTAAATATGGTAGGAGCAGTGGGAATAGAGAACAAAACAAACCAGAGAGAGGTTGTGAAAATGGAAGCAACAGCACTTGACAATATTTTCTAAATATGTATATATTTACACTCTGCTAATAGCTCACAGCACTGTGAATAAGTAATTTCATAATGGAAGCACATTAGAGTGTGGTTTTTACACAGTGCTAGACAGCTAATTGAAAACTGAAAATGCATTAAAGGTTTTGGAAGTTTGATGTTATATAGTGGCATTTTTCCATTTCCATACATATATCCATCTGTCTTTCAAACATCTCAAGCTGGATTTCCAGCAGACATTTTTAAATTCAATATGTCCAAAACTGAGCTCATTATCTTCCCCCCTAAGCCTCTCCTCCTCCATACTTCCCTATCATCAAGGGCACCACCATTCTCTCAGTCCCCCAGGCTCATAACCTAGATTATCCTCGATAGCTTAGTATCACTGTCCCCCCTCATTTCCAATCTGTTTCCAAGGACTGTTGATTTCACCTTGGCAACAGCTCTCAAATAAACTCCCTTCCTTCCTCTGATATTATCACCACCCCAGGGCAGGCCTACATCATCTCACACCTGGACCATTGCCTCTTCTATTCAGCCATCAAAGTTATTTTACTAAACCATAAGCCTGATCATATCAACCCCTCCTTCCCACCTTTATGCATTCTAGGGGTGCTGGGAGCCTTGAAATACAAGGGTATAGGGAGCGGGTCTGCCTTGAGAGAATTTGACCACTCACTCTTTCTTTGAGTCTAAGTAGTTAGTTTATTGTAAGCAGGCCAGACTTCTACTGTCTGTGCTATTTGTGACACCAATACAAGTGGGCCAGATTTTAAGAATCTTAGCCAGTAGGGGTGGGTAGGTGGTACAGTGAATAGAGCACCGGCCCTGGAGTCAGGAGGACCTGAGTTCAAATCTGGCCTCAAACACTTAACATTTACTAGCTGTGTGGCCTTGGGCAAGTCACTAAACCCCAACTGCCCTACTTTCCCCCCTCCAAAAAGAGAAAAAGAGAATCTTAGCCATTTAATGGGGTGCAAGATTGATATTTTGTATAGAAAGACTGTGGGAAGATCTGGATGGGATCTAGGAGTGGCAAATAAGTTAATTAAGTAATCAAGGTGGGGTGGGGTGGGCCAGATGCCTCAGGTGAACACCAGAGACTGGGCATATGGGAAAGTCCAGGGATTTTTTTCTTTTTGGGGTCCAGATCCTAAAGACATAATCTTTTCCTTTTGGGGGTTCAGATCCCATCCCCATCAACCCCATTCAATAAACTCCAGTGACTCTCTATTATCTCCAGGATGAAATACAAAATCCTCTGTTTGACATTCCAAGCCCTTCATAATCTAGCCTTGGTCTCCACTTTTTCACTCTTCTTTACAGTTTATGCCCATCCATGTACTCTGATACAGTAACGGTGACCTCCTGGCTGTTCTGTGCAGAAGACACCCCATCTCTGGCTCCCAGCATTTTCTCTGGCTCTTTCCCATTCTTGGAATGTTCTCCCCTCCTTATCACTGTCTTCTGGCTTCCCTTCTTCAAGTCCCAACTGAAATCCATTCTTTTACAGGAAACCTTTCTTAATCCCTCTTAATTCTAGTGTCTTCCCTCTGTTGATTATTTATGATTTATCCTTGTTTGTACGTATTTGTTTACTTGTCTCCCTCATTAGATTGTGAGCTCCTTAAGGGTAAGGAATGTCTTTTGCATCTTTTTGTATCCCTTACACATAGTAGGTACTTGAGAAATGTTTAATAATTGACTGACTGTATAACTGGCATGAGATGTTAGGGCAGGTTAAATGACCACTACTGATTTTAGGCCATGGTACAAGTTTTTGGGCAGTTAGGTGGTGCAGTGGATAGAGTGCTGGGCCTAGAGATAGCACTACTCATCTTCCCGAGTTCTAATCTAACCTCAAACACTAGCTGTGAGACACTGGGCAAGTCACTTAACCCTGTTTGCCTCAATTTCCTCATCTGTAAAATGAGCTAGAGAGGGAAATGACAAACTACTCTAGTATCTTTGCTAAGAAAACTCGAAATGGTGTCAGGAAGAGTCAGATGATGTTTCTGCTCAGCACAATGCCTGTTATATAAGTATGCCCTTAACAGATGCCTGTTTACTGATTCAAAAGAATAAAATTACAAGATTTTCTAGTTTAACAGAAACTTAAAGATCATCTACTTAAACTTCCTTCTCTTAAAGATGAAGAAACTGAGAGCCAGAGGACTTAAATGATTTGTTTGAGGTTGCACAGGATGTAGTAATTGACCAAGTCAAAGAATCCTCAGAATCTTCAGAGTCCAAAACCAACATCCTTTCAACTACCTCAAGGGATTATCAGAATGTTGTAATTGCTATGAAAGTCATCTCTTTTATGCTTCCTGTGGAAATATCATTATCAGTTAAAATATATATATATATAGGAAATGTGAAATTGTGACTTCAGTGACATAATACAATTGAATTTCCCATTTTCACCACAAGATGGCCTCACAATATTGTTGTAATGCATAGTTCTGTATTTACAATACATTCTTCCAAAAACTTATTTCATCCTTAAAACATACCCCTTCATATACCATCTGCCTGCCTGATCCTTCTGATCCTTTTGTATTATAATTGTGAAATGCATTCTGAACATAACAATGTGATACTTTATGTTACCACTGGATGGCAAGATAATAACACTTTTAATAGTCTTCAAATAATATATTGTCTTGGGAAATTCTTTTTATAATTTTTTTCCCCTTGAGGAAAAATTTCAATATATAATTGCATTGACTGTAATTATTGATACATAAGGTAGCATTCAGATCAAATGTTATATATACATGTGTATATGTGTGTATGTGTAGTTATTATTATTATTATTTATTTATTTGGTTAGCCCTAAGATTTCATAGGTATAGGAAACTCCTGTACTCCAATGTTGGAACTCATACCGCTAATGCATATTGGGCAACCCTTTTGCTTCTTAGTATCTTTGAGAGCTGCCTGGGTCACTGGGAAATTAAATGAATTTCCCATTGTCAGTCGGTAGACAAGCAAAATTAAGTGCTATGTGCCAGTCTTGATTATTAAAGCATTGGGGATCTGAAAAAAGGCAAAAACTATCCCTGCCTTCAAAGAACAATAATTCTAATGGGGGAGAGATTGTGTACATAACTAGGTATGTTTTCAAGAATGGATAGGAGGTAATCTCAGAAAGGAAGGCACTAGCAGCTAGGGTACTGAGAAAGGCCTCCTGCTTGTATATACCAGGAGTAGGACTTGCATGTGGGTTTCTCTGCCTCTAAGGCTGGCAAATAACTCTGACACACTATCTCTCAAATTGTGGATTACCAGAAACACATTTCTAGTAGCCTTATGAAGAGCTATGTATTTCACAAGAATCTCAACGGAGGAAGATTGTGTTCAAGTCCCTGTGTCTAGTGCAGTTTGGTCTTCTATTAAGGATGAGGCAATAAAAGAATCCTTTAAAAACCCAACAAAAAAGTTTTTTGGGCCAAATAATATAGGAAAATTTGAAGCTTGTTCTTTCTGGGCATGGCCATAGTATGAATGAGTTGACGCTTGTCACATTTCTCCTTTATCTTCTACTATACTAATTGAACTGCATATATGTTAGGTATATATATATATATATATATATATATATATATATATATATATATATATACACACACACACATAATTCTTGGAGAAATAATTTTGGATTTAGATGTTCCCCTTTATTTAATTACATATATCTAGATGAAGCCTTTTGCCATTAAATTAACAGACTTCTGGGATAGAGTTAGTTTATCTCATCCCAGTCACAAAGAAGGGTCTATCAGTACTGTGCCTATGGATCTGCCAGTCATCCCCCCCATACCTTGAAAATAAAGCAGCCCCTAATCTAATTAAATTCAAATAGAATTTTCAAATTTTGATATGCAATATTGATAGTAAACAACAATAGCAAAAATATAGAGTCATATTCCCAATAGATACATGGCCAGTCTCTGGAAATGTGTACCTGGAGCCTAGCAGGCATTGACAAAGAAGGATTGCAGGTTGAATTTCAGGTTAAAAGTCTAATTTCATTTACTCATCTGTAATTTGTACAAAATGAGCATATGATTTGATTATACTTTGCATTTAATTCATGAGGTCCTTGGTGTTTTAACTTGTTTACCCGTCTTGCACTTGAATAATTTATCAGTTTTGCTTTTTCATATAGAGCTAAAGGTGCAGGTGCTTCATTCATTTATTTCAGACAAAATGAAAGAAAATCTGTAGCCAAAATCAATATACCTTTTAGTCGTATTTATATAGCATCGATGTCACATCTTTATTATAAAGAACCCAGGTACTTTCCAAAGAATAATTTCTTTGATTTAGGACATATGAAGTATACATGGCATTTTTATCCTCATCAAGGGAATGGGATTATGTCAGACTTGAAAATGTAGGAGATCCCCCTAATTTGTAAATTTTCTATTCATAATTTGGAATATTCATTGTGCCAAATTATTCTCTCTCTCATTTATTCGGTTTTTATGGAACAAAGAGAAGTACAGAGTTTTTTGCAAAGGTGAAAAAGGGTTGTTATGTGGTTTGTACAATTAAATCATGCTGACTCACTGTATTCAAATATTTAACTTTTATCTGTCTTCCCTGAATCTTCTCTTCTTCAGGCTGACCATCTTCAGTTCCTTTCTGATATGTCACTAACTATTGGAATTAAATAATAAAAGGGCAAACAGTCAAGGCACACTTTATTTTGAATCTATGTAATTACTTACACAGTTTTATGTATCATCTGTGTTAATGTCAAACCCCTATTACGAAAGCAGTGAGGTAATGAAAAAATGATTAATTTGTAGCCCAAGTTCAAATCCCAGTTCTTCCATTTAACACCTATGTGATTTGGGTCTGTTCCTTACCTTTAAAATAAGTGGCTTGAACTAACTGGCTTCAAAGGTCCTTTTTGTCAGGAAATAGAAAGGAAACGTGGGGGTAGTGAATAGTGAGCAAGTCTTGGAGTCAGAACAATTTGAGTTTAAATGCCATCTCTGACACATATGGAGAGTGTGACCCTGGGCATATCACAACTCAGCTCCACAGGCAACTCTTTGAAACTAGAAGTTGCAAAAAAAAAAATAAAAAAAAAACCCTTTTTGATCTACATTGGTAGGAATTTCCTTAGTAGGGAGCTTCTTGCATTGATTCGATGACTGCTCTGGATGAAGATGTATACATACATATCCACACATAAATACATACACACATACACACATATATACATACATATATGTACACAAAATACATTCACATACATATATGCACATGTAACACACAAATAATTAGATTAAGTTGTTGCGTTTAATAGTCTTTTTAGCTCTGAAGGAACTAGATGAAAATATTATAGGCTGTGTTGATGTCATATACATGGTCCATTTCCCAGTTTTACTTTTAGTAGGGAAAAAGGTACTAGACCAAGGGTTTCTTTGATGAAAAGAGCTTCTGAATGAGGGAATTTAAAAAAAAACAACCCAACAATTCTGTGCCTCTTCTTTGTAACCTGAAGAGTTAGTCTCTCTAAGACCTTTTAGAGAATTGCCTGCCTAGAGAAGTGTCTCTTAAACTTTTTGGTCTCACACACACTCTCACACTAAAAAATTATTGAGTATTCCAAAGGGCTTTTGTTTAAGTGGTATATATCTATACCTATAACTATATCTATGCCCATAATTATACCTATATCTATACCCATATCTATACCTATGCCCATACCTATATCTATATCTATGCCTCTGTGTATACATGTTAATATACATATATTTATTTGAAATTAAAACGAATGCAATTTAAAATCTTTATTCATTTAAAGATGATAGCAATAGGCTGTAGAAAATAACTATTTTTTCAGAAATTAAGATATGACATTGTTTTAAGTATCTTTGCAAATTTCTTTGACTGGCTTTAATAGACAGATTCTTATATCTGCTTGTGCATTTAATCTGTTGTAATATGTGGTTTTGGTTGAAAAAATGAAGAAAATTTAGACTTACACAGATATGTAGTTAGAAAAGGGATGACTATTTTAAAAGGCAAAGAACATCTGAATATTATTATAAAAGTAATTTTGACATCATGGATCCCACAAAGATCTCTGGGACCCCCCAGGGAGCTGTAGACTATACCTTAAGCTCAGAAAGGTTCTGGGGCCACAGAGTCAGCATGTTCCAGAGGTGTGCCTGGAACCCAGGTCCTACTGCCTTTAAGACCAAATTTGTTTAAATAATTATTTACATGATGACCCAAAAATTTAAAGGAAAATAAAGATGTCAAAAATATGATCAATGCAATGAACAATCATTAATTCAGAACACTGATAATGAAACTTGCTTCCCACTTCTTACAGAATGAAGCAGATTTTCTCATATGATCTATGTATTTGTTTTTCTTGAATATCCTATTTTTTGTTACAGGAGTAGAGCTTCTATTTGGGGCTCGAGGTGAACTAGTGATAGAGGTTAAACATAATAATAATAAAATTAAAATATACAGAGGAAAAACAATTCAGAAAGGGGCACAAACATACAGGTCCATGTTGTTACTACCTGGTTAAATTTAATATATACTTCCCCACACACACAAAGAAAATGTAAGCAGCAGAAATTCAGTTTCATATATATCTTTTTGTTTATATGTTGGGGTTTTTTTGCTTTCTTTTTGGATGGGGGAAGGCAAGACAATTGGGGTTAAGTGACTTGCCCAAGGTCGCACGGCTAGTAAGTGTTAAGTATCTGAGGATGGATTTGAACTCAGATCCTCCTGATTCCAGGGCTGGTGCTCTATTTACTTTGCCACCTAACTGCCCCTGTTGTTTATATGTTGAAATGATTTTTATTTGCTAATGATTGTCAAATTCATAAGAAAAAAACATCAATTGTGCTCACAGAACTTTTAAGACCAACCTGCCTTCTGTTGTCCTGACTCCCCAATTAGTATCATCCAGTTTCACTACCTTAGATGCAAACTATATTGCCTATAATATTTCCTTCAAGCCATTGTCCTCATTCTATTAGACAGTTTATGTGGCTGTGTCTGGAGTCAGGAAGACTCCTCTTCCTCAATTCAAATCTGACCTTGGATACTAACTAGCTGTGTGACTCTGGACAAGTCACTTAACCCTGTTTGCTTCAGTTTCCTCGTGTGTAAAAAGAGCTGGAGAAGGAAATGGCAAACCACTCCAACATCTTTGCCAAGAAAACCCCAAATGGGGTCATGAAGATTTGGAAATGCCTGAAACAACTCACTAACAATAACAACCTCATCCATGAAAACTACCTTGATCATACCCTATCCCCATCACTAACATTGATATTCCCTCTTGAAATTCCCCTTTTATACTGTTTCTCCTTCCTCAAAGGCCCCAGTGTTCCTCCCAAAATTCTTTTCCCTTATCACTCTCACTTTAAAACTCATTCCTTCAGTGCCCCTTTGTCGTGTAGCACAGAGGAAAGTCATCTGATAAATTAGCAGATTCTGAGATGTTAATGACTAGTAATAATTGAACGTGTTATTCCTCCTAGGGTTCTTTCTATGTTTCTGAAGAGGTATCCCCTGAAAAGCAAAATGTTGACCTTCTGGAAAGATGCTCTAACTCTGAAAGTTCAAGTACTAGAGCCAGATGGATGCATTTCTGAGCAGCAGTGTATTCACCAGTGGCATATGGATACACATTTATCTCTCACACATTGCAAGGGAACTACATGGTACTCCTCAAATCGCACCATATAGGCTTTGTACTCTGCCTATACGCTAGCACCAGGGTAGGTGGCACTGTGGATAGTGTGCTGGGCCTGGAGTGGGGAAGACCCAAATTCAGATTTTGTTCCAGAGATAAGACTTTGGCCAAATCACTTAACCTTGCCCCCTTCAGCTGTAAAATGGAGGTAATAATAGAACCTACCTCACAGAATTTTTGTGAGGATCAAATGAGACACTATTTTTTTGTGTACAGAACACTGCCTCATATGTCATAAATACTTAATAAATGCTTCTTTCCTTTCTGTTTCCTTCCATTGCCAGAAAAATGTATGTTGAATATCATAAATGCAAGGTTTTTAGAGTGACATATTTTTAAAGATAGATGAGTAAAAATCAGTTGTTTCCTTCATTGATTACTATGTCAACATCATCTAGGATCAAGACACAAATCTGATTTTTTTCTTTTAACCGAAAGCTTTTATAAACTATAGGAATAGAAACTTGAAAAGCTTCACTCTTCCATCTTGCTTTCTCTTTCCACAGAAAACATTTCAGAACAGAGTAGAAAAGGGATAACTGTCAGAGAAAAAATATTTGAAAACTCAGGAACTATGAAGAAATGTTTGAAAGGTGGGACGAGGTTGGTGGCAGAAGAAATGTGAAGATGTAAAATTTTAGAAGCCATACATTAAGGCACTTGTCTTCAGGGACCTGGAATAAAACTTGAAATAAGTCTAGAAGGGAAGTAGGGGTTCCACAAAGTAGAAGAGAGAAAGGACAGCATTCCAGGCATGGGAGATAGCCAGCCTGTGCAGAGACAGAGAAACAAGGGATAGACTGACATAGATAGTAAACAGCAAGCGAGCCAGTTTGACTGGGGCTTAGAGGGTGTCAAAGGAATAATGTACAATCAGCCTGGAAAGATAGGCTAGAGCCAGACTGTGAAGGGCTTTTAAAGCCAAGAAGAACATGATCTCTGAAGGATTTATTGGTTCAATACCTCATGAGACATCAGGTGTTTTTCAGCCTAGTTTGAACATCATGTCAACATTTCTGTTAAATTAGCTTCAGACTTTCTTAATCCAGAATTGCTATATCAGGAGTTCTTCACTTCTTTTGGCGTCCTTTTCCCCTCAGGTAGTCAGGTGAAAAGCCAAGGGAACCCTTCTCAGAATCATGTATTTAAATGAATAAAATAAAACACATAGGATTACAAAGAAGACCAATTATATTGAAAAACATTTATCAAAGTATTTTTTTTAAACCACACAGATCCCCAGTTAAGAACCCGTGATAGACAATAGGAATGTTTTTGTTACTTAACTGGAATAAGATTTTCCTCAGTCCCTATGTACCAGGGCTCTCTTTCCCCAAATATTATTTTCATGTGCTTTTGTATACATCTTGCATTTACCTATCTGTATACATTTTCCATCAGCCTCCTAGCCCCAACCTGTTGATTACTCCTGTTCATGATAACTCAGGGAACAGAAAATTATGACCTTGAGGGCAAGGATTAAAGCAATCCCTGCCCTCAAGGGCACAGATTTTTTGTCGTGTTCCCAGCTGAACTGAATTTCACTATTGCCTTATTAAATATAATGATCAACTCTTTAGGGTCTACTTAATAGACATGTTAATTGAGGGGTACAGCCACACACCAAATCTAAAAATCTTTAGCATTTGGCTTTGAAATATATCTTGCACTTAGATCTTAATATGGGGGCTGATCTGGAAATTCACAAACTTCCCATATTAAATCTCAATAAGCAACCCCCCCCCCAAAGAACCTAAAAAGACTGTTTTCCCACTGTGGCTTTTCACTGAACCTTTTGTTCATTCATTACTTTGACATATATGAAATGATTTCATACTTTAGTGAAGAGTATTTATTATCACATGACACAGTTCCATACTCCAGGAATTTACAATATAGTTGGGGAGATCAAACATGTGCATGAAATAATTTAGTAATGGTAAAATTCTGTTTGTGATTAAGTGACAGATGAGTGTTATTGACAATAACAGATAGAGGATGCTATAGCAAATTATTTGAAGTTGACCCTGAAGAAAGGGTAGAATTTGGATAGGCTGAGGTCATTTTAGGGATTTTGTTGTTTGTTTTTCAGTCATTTCAGTTGTGTCTGACTCTTAGTGACTCTGTTTGGGGTTTTCTAGGCAAAGATACTGGAGTGCTCTACCATTTCCTTCTCCAGTTCATTTTATAGATGAGGAAACTGAGTCAAATAGTTAAGTGACTTACCCAGGGTCACTCACACAGCTAGTAAATGTTTGATTTGAACCCATGAAAGTGTGTCATCCTGATTCCAAGCTCTGGGTTCTATACACTGCACCACCTACCTGTCCTTCAAGGGATTAAAACAGGCATAAATAATGACTTAGAGTCAAGGATGAAAGTGATGTGTTTGGGAGACAGTTTGGAAAGAAAACTAATGGGAGAGTCAGATTATGTTAAAGAGTATTGGGGAAGTAAGGCTGGATAAATAGGGTCTAGGAAGATTATCAAAGACCTAGAAATCTAGCCTTAGGAGGTTAGACTTTATCTTGTCTTCTCTTCTCTCTAGTTCATTCTGGTGGTGGATAGTACTTCTTTTCTTCCTGATCTCAATAACTGCTCTATTCAGAACTCTTTTTTCTGAAATTTCCCTGTCTGCTCACTCTTTGAATGGTGCAGGTGGGAAAAGACAAATAAGGATGTTTCTCAAAGGATCATTCTGATCACTACCTATAGGGACTCATTCGTACCACCTTTCTTTCTGTTTCAAATGAACTGAGAAAATCCAGATTTACAGCCAGAGAAGGAAACCTCATAAATTAGCAGAGTAATGGAGGAAGTTTATGGGAAATAACAGTTCTGCTTAACAACTCAAAAGATTCTTTTCTGTCACACAACAGAGAACTCAAATACTACCTAAAGATAATGATTGGAGACTATACTGGTAGAGAGCATTAAACAGAGGCCTCTATTAAATCTGAAGCACCCTAAAAGGAGAGATACAACAGAATGCCCATCCAATAAGAGAGGATTTAAACATCTAGCTAGGATAATTTAAAGTCAGAGCACTTCTTTCATCTCTACAAGGGTGGTTCAATTCTGTGGACCAAATGAAACACTTGATGTGAAGGTGTAAAAGCACTTTTCACAGTTAAAATGTAAGGTATTACAATTTGAGCTCTCCTCCAAAGGGCACCCATTTGAGATAATAATTGGATCAAGTAAAGGGAATCTCTAGTGTTTACTAAAAGAGTTACCTGGTGTTTGTCTTTTGAATTGCTCTTGTGGTTTCAATTGATTGAGGTGTTTTTACTTCCCCCTCAAAGATGAATAGCATTGTTTCTGCATGCTGTTTAAAAGCTGACATGTTCTACCTCAGAGGCATTGCCTTTTCAGGAGTAGGTGACATGATAGAAGCAGATGTGGAATTTATAAATTCTTTTTGTGTGTGAAAGAATAGTATAATGATTCTTCTAAGTCATTGGAAAAGAATGTGGAGAAGAGCTTCAGCCTTGCAGTGTGTTTTATTGTCAACAGTTCTTTTTCAAAACTTTGGTGGAGATACATTATATTATCCATGTGAACATTCCCCTCTCCCCAGTGATGCAGACTGCAAACTACCCAGGTTTGCCCATACCATGTCCTCCCAAAGATGCATCATAGCAGGTCCATTTAACATGCTTGTTATCCTCCCTACATCTATGGACATTGCTTAGATTCCATTGGATCAGGAAGACTGTTGATTGGTTATCTATTTGTATCACCACATGACTGACCCATTTTCTTTTCTGGTTATATAAATCTGTGGTGACATCTTCATGCATTTTTTGGTGGATTGTATGTTTCAGCTTTCTTATGGCCACTCTTTGTCTCTTCATTGACCTTTGGTTAATCTTCAACTTTGATTCTTCAGAGACCATGGCATTAAATAACTCATAGCCATCTAACAACCTGGGAAGACAATTTATGTTAAAAAGGCAGATTTTTGTTTTAGGGAGGAACTTGAGGTCTTAAAAAACACAGCATTTCCAAAAGTCAATCCAGTCCATTCTGTTCTTCCTTTTCAAGTCTAAACCTAGTTTATTTCCAGTTACAGTGTTTGTTCAAGACATATGTATGGGTGGACCAACTCTATGACTATTCATGTTATGGTCTGGACCATAAACATTCTTTCAGTATGGATGTTCTTTAGAAGATTTTGCAAACTTACAGGGCCTGATTCAGTTAGCACAATGTCTTCTAAAAACAGTGAGTGGAGCACTGGCCCCGGAGTCAGGAAGACCTAAGTTCAAATCTGGCCTCAGACACTTACCACTTACTAGCTGTGGGACTTTGGGCAAGTCACTTAAGCCCAATTGTCCTGCCCTCACCCCCCAAAAAAGTATAAATAAACAAATAAATAAATAAAAACAGAAGCATTAGTAATACCTGTTCTATTTGGACTCTACACTGTAATCCTCCATGATAGTATAAAACATCTTTTATAACCAGCATACAATTCCCTGTTTTATGCCTCACTTAATAATCAAAGAGCTGTTGAACAATACATCTTCAACGAATCTTGTATATTTTTGACATGTGCACCTGAGACATCTTGCTTTAGAAGAGAAAGCCTTTATGGTTGCATTTTGCTCTACTGAGTCAAGTACTTAAAAAAAAAGTCAATAGATAACAATAAGCATAATAGGCTATTAAGTTTCTGCACCTTTCAGTTAATTGTGTGTTGCAAAAGATATGGTCTGCTATACAGTACTGTTTAGGTTTTCCCTTTTTATATCGTCAGTAAAGATGCCATCAGTGTATATAAAGATTGCATTGAAAATTTTGTGTAAGTGGAAAAGTAAGCATATATCTCTATAGTTATTAATATTCTTTTGGTCCCTTTTTTGGGTAATAGAGTAAGAGATTTTTTTTCTCATTTCTTTGGTATTCTATCCTCACTCAAATGACTTGAGAATCAATCATTCAACACTATTAAAATTGTCTTTTCCACTCACTCCCATCTCCTTTGTATATACTTGATTCTTTTCTTCCCATTTTTATATTCTTCAGTTGTATTTCTTATTCCTCAAGTAGCACAATGAAATGGTAAAAAATTAGTATCAAAATGTGGTGGTTCCACTGGCACTGATGATGAAGAGTGCTTGTTATAAAAATTCTTTACAGATATTTTCCACTTTTTTCCTGTTGTCTTCCTTCTGCCTTCATCTTCGATTGCCTTTGGGATGCTTTTTAAAATAGGCCTTCACAATTTCATTTAAATTTGTTTTTTCCTCCATTGCTTCTCACTTTGTTATTTGGTGATATTGTCTGTAATCTAAAATCTAGACCATAGGAACATAGATTGAAGACTGATAAGGACCTTAAAGGCTACTGAGTCTAACTGATTCCTTTTATATATACCTTTAAAATCATATCCCTCTGGTTCATAAAGAGACCAAGTGTGGGCCGGTTAAGCCACTTTCTAGGTTTTTGGTTTTCCTGTGGGCAGGTAGGTGATGAAGTGGATAGAGTAGTGGACCTGGAATAAGGAACACCTGAGTTCAAATTCAGACTTGCCCAAGGTCACACAGCTACTAAGTGTTAAGTGTCTGAGGCTGGATTTGAACTCAGGTCCTCCTGACTCCAGGGCTGGTGCTCTGTTCACTGTGCCACCTAGCCACCCCTCCCAGTTTTCTTATATGTAAAATTGGGATAATAATAGCTCTTAACTCCCATCTCCTTTGTTGTGGGGTCAAATGAGATATTTGTAACGTGCTTAGCACACTGCATATAATAGGCTCTATAAAATATAAGATATTATTAGATAATTCTTAATTTCCAAAAATAAATTGTAACAAGGATTATATAAGAACATTGTATGACTTCAATTCAGCTACCTTTATTGAGTAACTACTATGTATAAGGTGGAGTGCTGAGAGAGACAAAGTGGGATTAGAGATTACACGTTGGAAATATGTGTCAGGAAGACCAATATTTGAATCTGTCCTCTCATTCTTATTGACTGCAAGACCACAGACAAGCCATACAATCCCTTTGAGTCTTAGTTTCTCTATATGTAAAATCTGAATAATGATATCAACAATATGCTAGGTGGTACAGTAGATAGAGTGCTATACCTGGAATCAGGAAGATCTGAGTTTAAATCTACCTGTAGACACACCCACACACCCACACACACACACACACACACACACACACACACACACACACACACCTCCTAGCTGTAGGACCCTGGACAGGTCACTTAATCTCTTCCTCAGTTTCCTCATGGAGATAATAATAGCACTTACCTCCCCAGGTCATTGAGAGAAGATAAGATAATATTTGTAAAGTACTTTGCAAACTTTAAAGTTCTGTAAAAATTATTGCTGCTACTGCTGCTGCTGCTGCTGCTGCTGCTGCTGCTGCTACTACTACTACTACTACTACTACTACTACTACTACTACTACTACCTCTCAAGTTTATCATGATGATCAAGATTTATTATATTCTTTGTATGTGTATGCCCAGCACATAGTAGGTGCTTAATAAGCATTTATTAATTGATCATTTAATAATATATGATCAAGATTGATGCTGGAGCAAAATTTGAAAATATGCTTTCCTCCCTTATTAGATCATAGGTAATCATAGCAGAGATCTAGAATTGGAAGGGGTCTCAGAGGTCATATAGTACAAATCTCTTGTTTTACAAATGAGGAAAATGAGTCCCAGAGGAGTTAAGTAACTGGCTAAAGTTAACATTAGATATAGAACTGCTCTCCCTCCTCACTCCTACCTTTTGACTTTTTGTCTTCCTTCAAGACTCAAATCCTACCTTCTTCAAGGTCTTTTTCAGCACCCCATTAGTAGTGCCTTCTCTCTGGGATTATTTTACATTATACTACATATATAAATCTATATCTATCTATATATGTCTATGTATTTATATATAGTTTATCTGTTGTTTCCCCCATTAGAATGTGATCTCCTTGAGGGCAGTAGCTATTTTTGCTTTCTTTGTATCTCCAGACCTTAGCATAATGCCTGGCTTATAGTAAGTGCTTAATAAATACTTGTTGACTGACTGAATGAAGAACCACTGTATTCTGCTACATTGTTTATATAGGTGGGGAAAAGTGGGTGTTCTATATACTGTCAGATGTGGTTGATGAGTTGATTGGTTTTGCTAAACTTCTCTCCCCTTTTAATTTTTTTTGGGGAGGAGGCTGGAAGACAAGGCAATTGGGGCTAAGTGACTTGCCCAAGGTCACACAGCTAGTTAAGTGTCAAGTGTCTGAGGTCAGATTTGAATTCAAGTCCTCCTGACACCGGGGCTGGCACTCTATTCACTGCACCATCTAGCTGCCCCCTTTTTTATTCCTTTGTACTAGGGATGGCTCGCTAGGTAAGGTTTGGTGGAAGGATGGTTTCAGAAATAAAGGTAAAGTTAAAACAAAATATATCAAAATAATATAAAATGTAAAATATAACAAAATAATATAAAGTGCAAATTAATATATAAATAGCTTATGTTATCATGATAGTGCTGGACCTAATCTCTTAGTCCATTGAAAGAGTGATAAACATGACATTCCATCTCATATAGTTTCATGGCTAGTTCATTTGGCTTCAGTCTGTGTGATGAGTATTTTGATACTTGCATATAAATGATATGCTGAGTTAAGACTCAGCACTGTTCTAGAAAAGCCAGGATGTGTGAGAGCTTGAAATGAAAAGACAGGAGGTGTTGTTTGAGCTGATTATGTGATCAGATACAATAGCTGAAACCCACTAACTTATTATGATGCACTAAATTTACTTTCAATGTGCCTGAATATAGGCAAAAGCATTTTTGTATCTTGATAAATCTATCAGAAAGACCATGAAGAGTCATGTTAATTCTGATGGCATAGCACGTTTGCAGCCCTGGTGGATACTTTTGACTGAGGTATTCAAATGTGTTGTGTATCCATTTTCTTACCTGTCATTCTTTGTATCTCAACTTACCCTTCTGTCAAACTTCTCTATTTCTGTTGAGGGTTTTTTTGAATGTAGGGACTGTCTTTTCCCTTTCTTTCCTCTTCCTCTAGTCCTTAGCACAATGCCTGGCATATAGTAAGCACTTAAATGCTTATTGACAGACTTTAGAGAACATCAACTTAGCAAATTTTAGAGACTCCCTTCACTAGAAGGCTGCCCACCTGGTGATGATAAAGTATTCTGACCATGAAAACTCAGAAAGAAAAAAAAGTTTTAAATGGCTTCTAATCTTTGATAGTGTCCCCTTCGTCTTTCCCCTGCCTTTTACTACTGGCAGAGTGGTAATAAATAGGACAGAAGGGCTCAGTCACACCATTTTTAGACAGTCAATAAACCCCAACTTGACTATTCATACTTTTGTAAAGGTGAAATTCTCTACCCCCATCCCAATATAGTCAGAGAAAGGTCACATATATCAAATGAATTAATTAATCAACACAAAATTAGGTGTAAATAAGTCTTTAATATCAAAGAGACCTTAGGTCATCTGATTAAAGCAGATAACAAAATACAGGACATATATTGTTATTGGCTAAAAGAATCAGACATACCTGTGGGCCTACATGTTGTAAAGTAAGCTGCTTTAGATGTGCATATTCTAGCAGCAGTGAGCCACTTGGTAGTCAAAGGTAGCAATGATTGACACCAGAGAAGGAATTGGCTTTGGAGGGGAAGAAGAGAATTTTGTGCATGTGTATGTCTCTCTCCTTCTCTGTTGGGAAAGGGGAGTCATTGACTTGATGACCTTGTGAACTTTGAAAAATCAGAAAATCTCATGTTCCCAGTTCTCATCATTGAAGTTATCAGGTTTCTCCAGAACCAGTAGCAATGATTCCAGAGCATCAGTGGTCAATAGCAGAATCTACAGTGGGAGCTGAGAAATATATTAAGGACACATGAGACACACTGAGGAAATGCACATTCAAAAGTCTACAAAGGCACCCACTGTAAGAACCCATCAGAGAACCCACAACTATCTTTGCTTAGTAAATACTTTTTCTAAAAGTTAATTAGCTCTGATAACAATTGGGGTGGGGAGGACACCAGTGGGGCTCATGAGTGACAGTTATAGAAATCTGTGATCATGAAGGTTATCTCTGGAGCACTGTGGAAGTAGGAGTCAGCTGGGAACCCAGCCCAGTGAGATTGGGAGTTGAGGAATTAGCCTTGGAGAGTGTGCTTCACTTTAAATATGAAATTCTTGAACAAAGACCAACAGTTATGTGGCTTGAGGAGCTGAATCATATAAATTATTCTTATATTGTTGATATAAGTCAACCCAAAAGATAGAAAGTAGTTGAAATTGAAGATGGCTTCATGTCTTTCAGGACATGAAGAAAGGAGTTGAAAGGCCCAAAGACAAAGACATTATTTTGTGGGAAATATAGTCATCATATATTACAGAACTAAAGATATTTCCCCAAAAAGACTATCATAGAAAGAATATGTATTAATACTGATTGCTGAAGATGAAGTAGTAGAGAAATTCTACAAAGAATTTGTTATGACTCTCCAGACTAAATTGACGCTTACACTGATTCTTGGTGAATTCACTATAAAGATGCAAAAAGGTGCAGATGTGGAAAAACATATAGGAATGCATAACTCAGAAATGAGGGATGAAAGAGGCCAAAGACAGATTACAGAGAGAATCTTCAAGTCTTTGTCCATAGGCAAGCAATTTCTTTGAGAATAAAATTTGTAGGCACTGAACATAGCAAAGAATGAAATAGATTATATTTAAACAGATAGGAAAAGACTTGTTATTAATGTGAGAATTATCCATGAATCAGCTGTGTATAGTCAAACCATCTTTTGATCAGAGCTAAGATCAGAATTAGAGAAAAGGGAGATGGAGGAAGTGAAGGAGGAGGAGGAGAAAGAAGGAGTGAATGAAGAAAAGATATGACTTGCCATTGAAACAGCTTACCCCTGAACAATTTAATCTAATAATTAACAATCAAAATAGGAAATGGAGGGTAAAATAATATTGATCGAAACTATAATAATTTAATCCAGAAATTTAACCAATGCAAATTAATTACAACTAGACGACAAAAAAGCCCCAAGCTCCTCAATCAACAAATATCTTGCTTACTGAATAGTGAGAGATGTCTGCCAAAGGCAACACTGAATTCAACTCATTAGAATATAAAATCACTTGTAAAATCATATGATGAAGAATGAGAGATGATTATGAACAATATCATTTCATATTTCAGAAAGAACCAATGGAGACTAAAACCATTTAAAAAATAACTTTGCAAGATACCCAACTAAACAAAATTATCCAAGGGCATTTAAGGATGAAAATGAAAGGGAGACTACAAACAGAAGAAAAATTAGAAAGATTTGCAAAAACCACTTCAACAAACTTTTCCCCATCAGGGATGGTAGAACCACCACATTACAGACCTATATGTGCTTATACATGAATTTGAAATAGTACTAAAGAGAACAAAGATGGGAAAAGCAGCCTGATCAGACAAAGTGCAGATTCATGCTGGAGGCAACACAATTTTGATGTTATTGAGGGACCAGTATACAAAGAACCTGAAGGAGATATGTAGAAGGCAAGAAAAATATGAGAAGTGTAGGAAAAAATCTTGGACCTTATTAAAATTGAAAAATACAGGAGAGTGTATCAGTAACTACTGTATTCCTATCTACACAAAATTTTCATGCATTTCATCTATACATACTCTCTTTTAAAATTGAAAAACATGTTTTATTTGTAATTTAGGAAATCAAATAAGCTTTTCTGTAACATAGTAGAATAAAAAAAGATGATTGCACATGAAACTACAAATCTGTTCTGTACAATTTGCTATTCCTTTTAAATATATAATAAAGTTGTCATCATTTTTTTTCTTCCCTTCCCACCCGTGTCCTAGAGATGGGTACCGTTAGACACAAATATATGTATGTATATATATGTATATACATATAATATGTATGCATATATATATACACATAATATATGTATGTATGTGTATATGTGTGTGTATTCTCTTAATGAGGGTATTAGAAAGGAGTAAACGAACTTTTGTAAGTAGTATTCAACAGTGGATCCTATCTTTATCATTTCACAATAAGTGGTAATATATAGAGAATATAGTATTCCACTATGATTATTGTTCATTGATTAAAAAAATTATAAGAATTAATTTGGTAGGACAAAATTGCCTTTGACAGACACTTGTACAGCAAAATGTGTCCCATCAAAAACATTCAAGCTTCTGTAGCAGCAAACACCCCAATATCCCCAGGGTGACTGCCAACATAAGTTCTTAGATCTGCTTTTCAAAAGGAAAGCAACTCAAAATGGGTTAACAAGCTTACTTTAATCAAACAAACATATATTACCTAGTTCAGGGGGAAAAGGTCAGCACACTTCAGAGTTACAGAACTTACAGATCAAACAGACAAGCTTCCAAACCGTCCAACCACTATATCAATACCAAATCACAGTTACCAGAGCGGGAAGCATCAACATCTGGGTTTTCAAAGCTGGGGGGCTCTCAACAAAGGCTTCCCAGAGTCTCATCTGGTCAAATCACACAACACTTTTCAAAGTGAGCCCCAAAGCAAAGCCTCAAATCAGGGATTATATAGTCTTCTCCTGGCTCAGAGAATGTCACCACTCTCTTGACCCACTGCCCAATCACACAGCATCAAGGTGTGGTCATTCCTGAAAACCAAGCCTCCTACCACAGGCTCCATGTGACCACATTCAGCCTATTAGGGGGCAGAGTATATTTTCAAATTAAAGAAGGTTCTCAGAGTCCCTTAAGTCAATCAAAGTCTCTTAAACCAATCAAAGGGCCTAGGGGCAGGGAAGATCTTCAAATCTGCATTTCCATTACAGCTTCCTAGCAAGTTACAACAGAAACAACCTTGTTCAACAACTCTAATTATAATCATCAGATGAAATATGAATCAGAAAGATGTTTGCTTACCAAAGATGTTCACTAATGTGATGGAAGAGAACTGACTTAGAGTCCATGTCAAAATGAACTCTCTGTGGATGGTGAGGTCCTCTCAATGCTCCTGTTAATCTGTGTATCTGGGATAAACAGTATACATGAATAATGCCTTGAGTCCAGAGTATAACCAGAGTAAAGTGACTAAATTGTCTTTAGGAAACCACAAAGCTCCTTCAGTGAACCAAACTTCCCATGAAAGCAAAGGACCACTTTTTTTTTAATATCAACATTCTACTGTTGTTGCAGCATGGAAACAAGAATGGAATAAACAGTCTCTGAAGAGTTAAAAATGAATATCACTCAGAAAGCAATGCGGAGGTGCATTGTGGGTGTAAGTACGCTTCAATATATAACCAATAAGGCACTCTGAAGATAAGAATAAAAAATATCATAATGAAATTATGTGATAGAATTAGGAAATGGACTCATCACATGGCAAAGGCAAGAGGTGACAGGTAGACAGCTGGAGTGATCAACTGTGGGACTCATACTATCAGGAGAAATATAAGAAAGCTTCCAGAACATTTGGTGGACACTTTGACTAATTTATAGATAGACATGATGTACAACAATGGTGGCAAACTCAAATAGAAACAAGTGCCACTAAACAATTTGTAAGGATCACCAAGGGCTGCACGTTGACTTTAAAAACCACATATTTTTTTTTCTTGAGACTATCTTTATTAACTTCTGTTTTACATCATTCATTTCTGCCAGATTTTGAGTTACAATCATTTTCCGCCTGTTATTCCCCTACCCAACCTCCCAAAATAGCAGCCCCACAAGATATTGCTTCCTCCAATCTGCTCTCTCCCATACCTTCTCCCATGCCCCCTTCGACTTTTCCATTAGAGGAAGGTGAATCTTTGTGTCCCAATGCCTGCACATCTTATCTCCCAATTATAAGCAAAAGAGTATTAATAATAGTATTTATATATATTTGAAACATTTAATGTTAGGACTTCGAATTTCAGATCCATTTTCTTCCTCCCTTGTCACCCATTCCCTCTGGGGAGATAAGTAATTCAGTATATGTTGTACATGTCTAGCTATGCAAAACATTATCATAGTAGATACATTGTACAAGGCTGCTTATAATTCCCTCCCACTCATCCCACCCCCCACCTGGTCCATTCCCTATATGATCCTGTCCCTCTTCTATAGTGGGTACTTTCAACCTCCCCTCCCCCCAAGGATGCCCTCCCATCCATCATCCCTCCTCTCATCCCCCTTCCCCCTATTCTGCTGCAGGTTGAGATATCCCATTTAGTATGTATGTCATTCTCTCCCTGAACCAAATTCAATGAGAATGTGGTTTTGCCTTTTGCCTTCCTATTCTCCCCCTCCCTTGCAACCACTTCCCCTTGCTTCTTCTACATGAGATAGTTTACCCTACCCTGTCTCTCCCCATCTCCTCTTGCCACTTTCCTCTCTCACCTCATAATTTCATCCCTTGAGTATTCTCCCTTCCCAACAAATTCAACCTATGCCCTCTATCCGTATATAACTGTAACCATATACACACACATTCACGTATGTATTCATATGACCACACATCCTTCTTCCATTATTTTCATAGTGAGAAAGATATCATCAGTCACAGTTATTGCTTTTCCATATAGGAATGTGAATAGTTCAACTTTGATAAGTTCCTTTTGATTTCTTTTCCCTTATTGCCTTCTCAGGCATCTCTTCCTTCTTGTGTCTGGATGTCAAATTTTCTATTCAATTCTGTTTTTATCCTCAAGAATGCTTGAAAGTCCTCTATTCCACTGAATGACCATATTTTCCCCTGAAACAAAATACTCAGTTTTGCTGGGTAGGTGACCCTTGAGTTCATTCCCAGCTCTTTTGCCCTCTGGAATATCATATTCCATGCCCTTCAATCCCTCAGTGTAGAAGCTGCCAGGTCCTGGGCTATTCTGATTGTGTTTCCACAATATTGAAATTGTTTCTTCCTGGCTGCTTGTAGTATTTTCCCCTTGATCTGGGGATTCTGGAACCTGGCTATAATATTCCTGGGAGTTTTCTTTTTGGGATCTTTTTCAGGAGGTGATCTGTGGATTCTTTCAACCTCTATTTTGCCCTCTGGATCTAAAACATCAGGGCAGTTTCCTTGAGAATTTCTTGAAGGGTGATTTCTAGGTTCTTTCTTTGATCATGGCTTTCAGGTAGTCCAATAATTTTTAAATTGTCTCTCCTGGATCTATTTTCCAGGTCAGTGGTTTTTCCCATGAGATATTTCACATTGCCTTCTAATCTTTCATTTGTTTGGATCTGCTTAACAGCATCTTGATTTCTCATAAAGTCATTAGCTTCCATTTGCTCCAGTCTAACTCTGAAGGAATGAATCTCCTCAGTGAACTTTTGAGATTCTTTTTCCATCTGGCAAATTCGACTTTTTAAGGCATTCTTCTCCTCATTGCCCTTTTGGGCCTCCTTTGCCATTTGAGTTAGTCTATTTTTTAAGGTGTTGTTTTCCTCATTCAGGCTGTTGACCCTCATTTCATACTTTTCCTGCATCCTTCTCATTTCTCTTTCCAATTTTTCCTCCACTTCTCTTATTTGATTTTTAAAGTCCTTCTTAAGGTCCTCTATGGCCTGCAACCCGCTCATGTTTTCCCCTGGGGCTTTTGGAGCAGGACTTCTGACCTCACAGTCCTTTTCCCGCTCTATGCCCCCAAAATAGGAGTCTAGGGTTGCATTTTTCTGTTTTCTTTGCCTTGGCATGTTGCCACTTAATTGCTTGACTTTTGGGCTTGTTGCCACACTATGGCTTTAAGGCCAGATAGGGGAATTTTCATCCTGAACGTGTGGGGGGCAACTTCCGTTTCTGGCAAGCTGGAAACCCACCCACGACTTCCACCCCAGATCACAATCCAGAGCCAGGGAGGTTAAAGCAAGAGCGATTACCCCCCAAGACTGATCGCTGGATCTCCCTACAGTTTGAAGGCCAGGAGCTGGAGCTGCCTCTGAAAACTACAAAATGGTAGTGTCTCCTCAGAGGCTTCTAGCCCCCAGGGGAGGAAGCCGACGCATTCCCCAAATACTGGTCCCAAAGTCCATAGGACACTAACCTCTTACTTTGTCCTAGGCATGTCTATGTTGATAATTCTGGAATCTCCACAACTCCTGGTGTTCTGGGGTTCCTCCAGCCGGCTGCTGGCCCTGCCGCCCTGGGGCTAAAACCTCAGCTCACGGGGACCTGGGCTCTGCTCGGCTCCCTGCGCTCTGCACGCTGCTGGCTCCCAGATCGCTGCAATGGTCCTTCCTGCAGGGCTGCTGGGCTGTCTTCAGCAGGAGGTTAGCTTTTCTGTGTCATTCTGTGGGTGCTGGGGCTCCAGAAGTTGTTCAGAGTCCCCTTTTACATAGTTTGGGGGGAATCTGGGGGCAGAGTGGCTTGGATGAGCTATTTCTACTCCGCCATCTTGGCTCCACCCCTAAAAACCACATATTAACATTATCTATGTTCTATTGTGTTTATATTCATTTTGTTAAATATTTCCCAATTGCATTTTAATCTGGTTCAAGCTGCACTCAGGAGCATTTCTGGCAGTATTTTGGACACTTCTGGTATAAAATATTTATATAGAGTGGGCAGGCAAGGATGGGTTGCAATCTGCATCATTGAAGGAAGGTTCTGAATCAATGAGATCTGATATCTACCTAAATTTGGAAGTATACAATTCTAAATAAAATGCGTCATTTAAGACTTTTAGACCTTATGGCAAGATTCCAAGAGGGGTAGAGATATTTGGGGCAGCTAGAGGGTAGTGGATAGATTGTTGGCCCTGGAATCAGGAAGACATGAGTTTAAATCCAACCTTAGACACTTACTAGCTGTGTGACCCTGGGCAAATCACTTAACCACTGCCTGACTCAGTTTCCTCAACTGTAAAATAGAGAATAACATCTACCTCACAGGGTTGTTGTGAGGTTCACATGATATGTTTGTAAAGTTTAGCCCAGGACCTGGAACATAGTAGGTGCTTAAAAGTACTTATTCCCTTCCCTTTCTCTTCCATCCCTGTACACTTTCAATGATACCATATAGGTGGCTGCCTAGTCTTCCTGTGTCATCAACCCTGGTCGTCACCTTGAATTGATCCTCCACATTCTCAAGCCTGTACATTTATCTGTGTCTACAAACCAAGACTCTAACTAACCAACCTATATTTAGAAACTCATGGGAAATGTAGCCAACAAAAGCTGATTAAAACCCACTGAAAAGGGATATTCAAATCTGAAGCTGTCTTCCATTTGTTCATGAGAGATGTTATGTAAAAGGTTTGTAGCACATGTGATGAGCTTGAAAAAAAATGTACCTTTCCCGTAAGGCCTAGTCTTGGCAATGTGAAGCCTGCTATTTTATTCTTCAGGGACTCTCAAAGTCCTTCTCCATAATTCCAACTCACATGGAAGCATCCCCCACCTCTTATCTGGAGGCAGATTTTAATCCAGGGTAGATGTTTCATCTGAATTCTAAAAAGAAGGTAGATCACAGATCAAATTAACTACCTTTTTTTCAACATCCCATATTTCTTAGGGTGTTTCTTGCAACTATGTGTTGCATGCTACTAATTTCCTGGGCGTGAATCCCAGTTGGAATTAATTTGTGTTTATTTTTCTTTGTGCAGTGTCCCAGATTCTGTTTTGATGTGTACAGTGTACATATTATCATTACTCATTTCATTGACTGTAGTAGGAACCATTTAGGCCTGGGCATAGGGTTGAGCCTGGATCTCCATGTTCTCACTCAGTATCTCTGCTCAGATGATATAAAATTATCTAGAGGGAAAGTGAAAAATTCATAAAATCATTCAGTTGACTCATAGGACCATAGACTGTTAGAATTGGAAGAGGCCTTAATCTGTAGTTTGTGAACTTTTTTAAATGTATTGATAATTGTGTTTCACTATAATTGGTTTACTGTGTATTTTATATGTATACTACGTATTTTATTTTGTGTATTTAAATCATTCTTTTCAGAAGAAGCCCATAGATTTCATCAGACTGCCAAAGATGTGCCTGATACACAAAAAGGTAGAAACCCCTGAAAGTCCAACCTCCTCATTCTGTAGATCAATATATGAGTGATCTGCCCAAAGTCACACTATGAGTTAATGCAGAGCTGGACAAATGAGAGAGTTGTCTTACTTTATATCTAAAATCCCCTTCTCTATACAGGACTAAGAATGAAATAGTATTTGATAGAAGTAGCTGGGTGCTGCATTGGTTAGAGTGCTGGGCACCTATTGTGAGGATCAAGTGAGATGATATTTGTTAAAGACTTAACTCAGTGCCCAGTACATAGTGGACCCTTAATAAATGCCTGTGTCCTTCCCTTTCAGTTTGTGACTTATAAATAAATTTAAAATATATGCATACGCAAAATATAATAAAATATAAACACATTAATATATGTGATATATATATATATAAAATACACTTTCCATTTATGATGAATATTTTTCATTGCATGAAAGTGAAATCCAGAAGTGACCCTCGTGGGGACTGATTGGAAGTTTGGAGACTAAGAGTTCTAGTGAAAGTATTGAGTGCTCATCACCAAGATTAGATAATGAAGCTAGAGTTGCATCCTCTAGACATCTTATGACTTCAAAATCTTGATATATTGAATCTAGTAAGTCACAGACATGATAAATTTCTCCTTTTGAATGAATGAATGAATCAATAAATAAAAAAAAAACATTTATTAAGTGTTCACTAGGAGAGAGGCACTATGTCAAGTAAGAGGATGAGAGAAGGAGAGAGAAGACAAATACAAAAGCAAAGATAGCCTCTGCCTTAGAGGAGTTTATATTCTAATGGGCTGAGGTGGGTGAACACATAGTAGAATGTTGGCAGAGGAGGGTGTTTTGTTTTGAAAAGTTACAAGAACGTGAATGCAATCATATAGAAGGAGAATGGTGTGCCTTTCAAAGAGAAATGGCAGTGTTGGTTTGATTATGATTCAAGAACTGGGAAGTGAATGGGAAGTGGTACAATGGGTTGTATCTAGAGGGAGATAGAGTCTCCCATCCCTTTAGCCAGATAGTTTTCTAAAAACAGATCTGAAATTTTATATTTTATCTAAATCAAACTCTGTTTAAAATCAGGCTTCCTTCCTTCCTTTCCTCTTTCTATTCTTCCTTCCTTCCCTCTTTTTCCTTCTTTCCCTCCTTCCTTCTCTCTTTCCCTCCTTCCTTCTCTCTTTCCCTCCTTCCCTCCTTCCTTCCTCTCCTTTTTTGCCTCTTCTTTCCTTCCTTTCCTCTTTCTCTTCTTTCTTTCCTTCCTTCCTTCCCTCTTTCCCTTCTTCCTTCCCTCCTTCTTTTTCTCTTTCCCTTCCTTCCTTCTCTCTTTCCCTCCTTCCGTCTCCCTCCCTTCCTTCCATTTTCCCTTCTTTCCTTTCTTCCCTCTCACCTTTCTCCCTCACTCCCTTCTTTCCTTCCTCTTTCCATTCTTCCTTCCCTCTTCTTTCCTTCTTTCCCTCCTTCCTTCTGTCTTTCCTTCCCTCCCTCCTTCCTTCCCTCTTTTGCCTCTTCTTTCCTTCCTTTTCTCTTTCCATTCTTCCTTCCCTCTTCTTTCCTTCTTTCCCTTCTTCCTTCTTTCTTTCCCTCCCTCCCTTCTTTCCTTCCTTTCCTCTTTCCCTTCCTTCCTCTCTCCCTTTCTTGATTTCTTCCTTCCCTCCCTCTTTCCTCCCTCCCTCTCTCCCCCTCCTTTCTTCCCTCCCTCCTTCCTTCCCCCCTCCCTCCCTTCCTTCCTTCTTTCCCTTTTTCCTTTCCTCCCTCCCCTGTCCCTTCTTTTCTTCCTTCCATATTTTGGGGGAATCGGGGATAAGAGGAGAAATCAGTGGGGTGTAAAATATTTTGAAACACAAACAAAACAGATGCTTATTCCTAAGATATATTATCCAAATAGAATACTTAAGCAAGCAATCCATCAAGTGTTAAAATGCTACAGCAATCCAGGGTTGTAAAATTGATTCTAAAGCTGGCATAGGTCATTACTCTACCTTTCAAATACCTAGCTTACAAGGACCCAGACTGCTGTTGCCATGGCAGCTGATGGAGAAAGAGGGAGAGGGAGTAAACTTGGAATTCTTAGAGAATTTGTGGGTTCAGAAACCTTGAAATGAAATCAGCTAGAGATGCACATTGTAAGCTCCGATGAGAGGTCAGGATTGGAAAGATTTGGATTTGCAATTTGGAATCACCTACATTGAGATGCCTCTCAAAGCCATAGGATTGAACAAGGTTGTTAAGGGAAAATGTAAAAGCATATGAGAAAAGGACCAAATACAGACTCTTGGGGGATAAGCAAATTAAGAGGTTCAGAAGATGTCTAGCTGGTTAAGAAGACAGAGAAAGAATGGTGTTAGGATAACTCAGGGAGTGTGATGTTTATGCAGCGAAAGGAAGAGAGGATATCCAAGATCAACAGCTGGAAAGTTGCATAGAGCATGGGGGTGAAGGTGTTGGATTTAACCTTGAGAAGGTTATCAATGACCATCAATAAAGCAGTAGAGTGAGAAAAGAGGGTAGAAATTGTACTGCATGGGGTTTAAGTGTGTGGTTAGGAGGTGGAGCATCAGATTTGGTCATCTTTTGGATTTAGGAGACCTGGGTTTGAATCCCATCTTGGGAATTTACTAGCTTTATAACTCTAGATAAGTCACCTGAGAACCCAGGTTACATTTCAGTGAAATAGGAATAATAATATCTATAGTATCTGCTTTACAGTGCTATTTTGAGTAAATTGCTATTCAAATCTAAAAGTAATACATATATATGATGTTATTTTTGGTATTAATGTAATTAACATTGTCTTCTAGTAGCTCTGTCTTCCTAATGAGATAGTAAGTTACTTGAAGGAGTAAGTAAACAAGTATTTACTAGCACTTATTATGTGCCAGACACTGGACTGATCATTTTACAAATATTATTTCATTTGATCTCACAATGACTCTGAGAGGTCAGTCGGTTCTCTTATTATTATTTTACTGTTAAGAAAGATAGGGGCTAATGACTTTCCCTAGGTCATGCAGCTAGTATCTGAGAATGGCTTTTAACTCAGGTTTTTGTGATTCTAAGCCCAGAACTCTATTCCCTATACAATCTAACCATTTCTAAGCAGTAGGGCAGGAACCATACTATACACTTCCTTTGTACCTTCCATGTCTCTTACTTGATTGTTTTACTTAATAAAGATATGTTTAAATACTTATTGGGTTAAACTGAAAATAAATGAATATTTTTGGCCAAAAAATTTAAAAGATAAATACTGGAACTTATCAATTATTTGGGAATTAACTTACCAATAAATACATAGAACCTGTGTAAGGGCAATCATCAGTGAAATGAAGAGCTGAAACAGACAAATATTTAATTCTGATGGATAGGTTAGATTAATTTAGTAAAGATGATACTACTTCACAAATTGATTTACATACATAATGTATAGATTTATATGTTATGGTAAATATACATTTAGCATAATGTAATGCTAAAAACAAGCTAAAGTTATTTATGGAACTAGATACAATCATAATGAAATTTATATGGAAAAAACAAATAAATAAGTTAGAATATCAGGGAGCAAGTAAAAAAATAAGAAATGAAAGCTGATGAAGACGGTCTTAGGCCCCCAGACTTTAAAACATGTTATAAATAGTATCAAATAATCTGGTGTTGGGCAAAAATAGCATAGTGCCTGGCACAGAGTAGGCAATTAATAAATTGATTAATTGAAATAAAGAAATAGCTAAGTAAAAGAGAATAGAAAATAAAAACTGGGGAAATGCTCCGTTATTTAACAAATATTCTTGGAAAATAGATTGACAGTTTGGTGGGAAATGGACTTAGATCTGCATCTTGTACCATATACCTTAGGGAATTTGAGCTGAATAATAGATTTCAATATTTTTAAAAATTGAAAAAAGATAGAAGAAATGGAATAATCTATTTAATTCAGTTGTAAAGGAGAAATGATTTTGGTTTCTATTTAACAAATGTTGTTGTTGTTTGTCCTTAGTTCTAGAAGAAGAGCATGGCATCAGGAAGGTGATGTCATGACTTGTAAGTGAATTGGATTTAAGTGAGGCAGGTCTAAATGATGAATAGGGACAAGATAGATATGCTTGCCTAAATTAAAATAAACAACTTCTGCAGGACAAAAATATAAATAAAATAAATGTAATGGGGACTGACCAAAGAAAGCCCAGTCCAGCGCTTATAAGCACTGGCAGTGGGCTTAGCTTGATGCTGTTATCCCCTGTGTGGACTCTGGAACATGAGCAGGTATTTTATAGCTGTTTCATCCACTTATCACATGGTGAAGAAAGGATGTCTTTGATTTGCTACTGAGCCAGGTCATATTGTGAATACAAAGGACTCTTAGGGGGAACAACTTGAGTCCTGGTGGTGATGATGGCAAAAACTGCTGTAAACCTCTAGGTGAGGAGTGAAATAATAGTAATGAAAGCAGTGGTTTTGAAACCTACTGCTAGCTGCCATTCTCCCTACTCAGATTAACATGAAACCATGAACACACAGTTCTGCTGTTGTGACTTTTATATATATATATATTACACATATGTATCTTCTTATTATGCATTCTTTCTTGTCTTAGATGAAGACGTATTAAAATATAGCTAACTATCCTCTGGGGACTTATTATGGCAAGTAAAGTTAGGATAAGAACCCACAGAGTTTATAAAAGGTACACAAAAATAATGAATTGGGGAAATATTTAGGAAAATATGTAAGATAAAAAATGGACATCTAAAACATATAAGGAATTCTTAAAATTGATAAAAATAATTCCCCATTACACAATTGGTAAGTTGGTTAAAAAATATGAACAGAACATTTTCAAGAGAGGAAGCACAAATTGTTAATAACCACTTGTAAACATATTCAGTGTCACTTATCATAAAGAAGGCTTAAATTTTAAAAATTTTGAGACACTACCTCACATTCATCGAAGTGGTAAAATTAATGTAAATATTTAAATAATGCCCAGTTACTTCATCTATAAAATGAAGTGTTGGACTAGATGACCTTTACATCAATAAGATAATCTTTAAGTAAATGATGGAAGATATAATATGGCATGAGATCAGAAATCTAGAAGGAATCTTAGAGGCTATCTAGTCTAACCCTTGTTTTACTAGATGAAGAATCTGGAGTCCAGGTTGGGGCAGAAGGATTATGACTTGCCCCAGTGTAAGGTTAATGGCATTTAAGATCTTCCATACCCATTAATAGGCCTCACATGGAGCCCTGGGGCAGAACCAATTAGGTTCTAGGCCACAGGGTTCCCCATTGTATCAGCAAGCACCCCAATATCCCCAGGGTGACTGCCAACACAGGTCCTTAGATCTGCTTTTGTAAAGGAAAGCAACTCAAAATCAGTTAACAAGCTTACTTTAATAAAACAAACATATACCATTTACCTAGTTCAGGGAAAAAGGCCAGCACCCTGAACTTCAGAGTTACAGCACTTACAGATCAAACAGACAGGCTTCCAAAGTGTCCAACCATTATATCAATACCAAATTACAGTTACCAGAGAGGGAAGCATCAACATCTGGGTTTTCAAAGCCAGGGGGGCTCTCAACAACGGCTTCCCAGAGTCTCATCTGGTCAAATCACACAACACTTCTCAAAGTGAGCCCCAAAGCAAAGCCTCTCATCAGAGTTAATATAGCCTTCTCCTGGCTCAGATTTTGTAACAACCTCCTTGACCCACTGCCCAATCACAAAGTATCAAGGTGTGGGCTTTCCTGAAAAACAAGCCTCCCACCACAGGCTCCAGGTGCACTTAAGCTAGGGGCAGGGAAGATCTTTAAATATGCATTTCCATTACACCCATACCTTTCCAATTAAGTGCTGATTTCCAAGCTTCTAGGCACTAAGCCAGTCAAATGCAGTATATATTTTATCACTTGGAGGGAAAGGTGTAGATGAAGAGAGAAGTGGCCAAGGGAAGAACTTGCCTAGGGGAACTTGCTTGTGGGGAGCCTTGACAGAGAGAATACTTGTGATGCCCTGGATTGCTGATGAGTGCCTTACTAAACCTTGCTTTTTGGCATCCTAATAGTAATGTTCCAAATACAGATTTTGGTTTTGTCTTGGAGGAGGAGGTTTATTATATTTTGTGAGTAAACTATAGAAATACATATGCATATTCACAGCAGCTGCTATGGGTATTGCATTGGTATTATACCAAGGTAGCATCACAAGTAGGATTTGAACTCAGGTCATCTGACTCCAAAGCCAATGTTCTTTCTATTGTACCACAATTCAGAGAACTGGTTCTCAAGTCAGAAAACCTGGGATCATCTCATCTCTGAACACTTGCTAGCTGTTGACTCTGAGCAAATCACTATTTTGTATCTCAAGCTACAATGTGACTTATTTACTAAATCATTAATTATTTTGATATGTTGAAGGAATTTACACATTGGAAATTCCATCTGCCTATGATACCACTGATCTCTTGTACTTTGGTACAATTAAAATATCATGTGAAGAATATAAAGAAATCAGGCACTAACTTAATGAAATAATTTAACACCAAAAAAAAAAAAAACAGAACCAGCTGAGCATATAGAAGTGGATATGGAAATAAAGAAGGCAGTTTTACTTCTTTGTTATAATCAATACTTCATTACATTTAATATATATTTTAAAAAGTACATATAATAGATGTTCACATTTTCATGTACAATCTCATATATAGTCCTTTTTTGTTTTTTCTTCATGTGTTAGGCTAAGATATTTGTGTTTATTGATGGCTATTAAAATATTAAAACATTTTGAAAGGTCCAGTGACCCAATAAATCTGTCTTGGAAAAAAGATGAACATGGGGCTTATGTTAAATATGCATTTTAAGCAAGTAGATTTCTTTGAGTAGATTTGGATGGCAATTATTATAATTTCTTTTAAAATGAAAAAAAAAACATAATTTCACCAAGAAGTAGATTGAAATGCATGAGTTTTCCAAAAACCTGAAGTGATTGTCATGACGTGGGATGTAAGACAGTGATTTGCTGATATTAAGCAAAAATATATTATTCAGTTCTCAGGTGCTACACAGAGAATGGTGAGCTGATAAATTATAAATCATGAATAATCAGTGCAAAGAAGTGGATAAAGCCAAAGGACAGAACAAAAATACAATAAAGTAAATCCTCAGATCTTGTCAGGGAGAAAGGACACATCTTTATTAAAGACTGGAGAAAAGGTAGAATTATTGGGGGGGGGGGGCGGATGATAAAAGGTAGATATGAAATGAGGAAAAGGAAAAGAGGGAGCTTGTGTTCAATTGTCACAATGTTTTTTTTTTTTCAATAAATCATGAGGTAAAGCAATAGGTAAGAGGTTGAAGGGAAGGAATGTCCTGAAAGGCTTAGAGAGAAAAGATTTAGAATAGACTCCAAGTGAATGGAATAAAGAGCCAATTGGGATGGAGAAGAAGGATAGCTTTACTTCAAAGAGGCTCAGTTGAGATTAGAAAATATCAATTTGTATTAGATCTTGTCAAAATGGTTTCATAACTCCCTTCAGTTTTATTGAGCAGCATTTGATTAGGAACAAAGCAGGCATATGATGGGAGTACTGCAGGGTCAGGGTTGGACCATACTATCGCAATATATGCCTGTTAGCTATGTTTGGTTTTTGCTGTTTTATTTGCCTATGCATCATACTGTACATGAGTGGTATTGCTATATGTACCTGTAATGTTTTCTGTGAGTAATTTTGACATTTAGTCACCAAATCAGCTCTGTCATTTTGCTATGTTTACTGCATGCAAAGTTAATGGGGCTATATTTGGATAATTATCAGTTAGTCTATTAAAAAGCATTTATTAAGCACTATATTCCAGGCACTGATAGGCAGTAAACATTGAGTAAGCATTTGCTATGTGCCAGGCACTTTACTAAGAGCTAGGGATACAAAGAAGGGTAAAAGACACTCCCTGCTCCCAAGCAACTCAAAATCTAGTGGAGGAGACAACATGTCCACAATTATATACAAGTAGATAGGGGGTAAGAGATGGGGAAGAGAGAGATAATGTAAATAACTAGGTCCATAGAAGATATATGTAGAGTTATGAAAATTACCTGAAAAGGGAAGGACTTAGCTACTGGATTGGGACGGGCTTACCATAGAAGGTTGGATTTGAGTTGAGTCTTGAAGGAAACCAGAAAACAGAGGTGAGGAAGGAAGTATCAGGGGCCTTCAATGCAAAAATAAGAAATGGATGATGGAGTAAAAATAGGGTGATGTAGCTGAATCATAGAAAAGAAACAATAAGCTGAGTTCGGAAAAGTAAGAAAGGAGCAGGGGAGAGAAAGGGATATACAGAAGGAATATTGTAAAGGTAGAAATGACAAGATTTGACAATGGATTGGACATGGGGAAATGCTTGAGAGTGAGAAGCTGAGGTTCACTCCAGTCTGCCTTTCCAACTCTTCATGCTTATTGAAGGCAGGTATTCCAGGGACAGAAGAAATCCTGCCCCTTGCTTAAAATTCTGTTTCCATTCTGAACTCCCGAAAGGAGTTAAATGATTTTAAGTGAATCAATACCCCAAATCACTTCTTTAATAATGTTACCATTCTTTAGACATCTGGAAAACTCAGAGTGTAGTTCATAGTCAAGATGAAAAAACAATACAGATATTGTGTCAGTAAAGGAAAAATTTGTCCTTTCCTTAACAGGAAGCACAAGTTTCCCTCTTGGATGGTTGATTCTGAGGTTGTATGAATACTGAAAGGAATACTTCCCCATCTTTCTTCACTATCATGAAGGGGCAGCATAAAGCTCAGAATGATTGTTATTGTTAAGCTCTTAACTTGCATTTATGTAATACTTTAAGATTCACAAAGTCCATTCCTTACAACTGCATAAGTTAGGTAGGTCAAGTATTATTATTTCCATTTTTGCAAATGAGGAAACTAAGTCTCAGGGGTATGTGTATTTGTGTGTCATTTGTAAAATTATATAAATGTAGATACATACACACACACACACAGAAGTCATTCAGTCAACCAGCACTTATCAAATACCTACTGTGTGTCAGGCGTTGCACTATGCTTTGTTGTTGTTCAATTATTTTTTTCAGTCATGTCTCACTCTTCATGATTCCATGTGGGGTTTTCTTGGCAAAGATACTGGAGCAGTTTGTCATTTCCTTTTCCAGCTCATTTTACAGATGAGGAACTAAGGCAAAAAGGGTTAGGTGACTTGCCCAGGGTCACACAGCTCATAAGTGTCTGTGACTGGATTTAAACTCACAAAGATGAACCTTCCTGATTCCAGGTCCTGTACTCTATTTACTGAATACCTAGCTCTCATTAACTATGCTAAACATTGGGGATTAAAAAACAAAAAGACAAAAAACCAAAGCAGAAAACCATCCCTGTTCTCAAGGATCTCACTGTCTGAAGAGAGAGACAACATGTAAACAACTATACACAAACAGACTAAGTTGCTGATAACCAACAGAGGGAAAGTGTTAGCATTAATAGAGATTGAAAAAGGCTTCATGCAGAAGGTAGGATTTTAGATGAGACTTGAAGGAAGTCAGTGAAAGCAAGAGCATTGCCCTGAGTGAAAAAAATAACTGAGATTATATTGCTTAATACTAGAGCATGGTCCTGAAGGCAGGAATTGGAGGAGACAATGAGGACTGGTCAACAGTTAATTTCCCCTGCTGCTTCATGGCTGCAAACTTGCCACTTTCTATGTGCTTTGCTTGATTGATAAGAATGCAGTGAGAGTAGAACTATGAATATGGTTGCCTGTTTGGGAGGTAATATTTTGGCTTCCTACAGGTAGCATTTAGAAGAAGAATCATGTAGATCCTCTATTGCATTGCTTGTTGTGGGGACATTGCCAGTATATTTCTTGATTCTGCTTTACCTTTCTGGACAAGTTTCTGATGATAATTTTTCTGCTTTAGCATCCTGCAATCAATCCTGCTAGTAAACTTAGCATGTGCAATAAGAAAGGATATGAAAATGATAAACTGAATTATGGAATATTAGCACATATTACAAAGAAATTAGCATGTGAATCAGATGCTCACAGTTCATTCGTTTCACTGAAACATACACATGGCCCTTGGCTAGCTACAGGCCTTACTTAAAATGAGTTTGATAAAGGGGGTAATTTTTTATAGAGCTAATTTTTTAAGATCAAATATGTTCCATCTGGCAAAAGGGGCATTCAAGTTTAGTTCCACTGGGCTCCTGACCCAGTTCATTCTATGAAAAGTCATGAGTTCTCTGCTCTTCTATGGCTTGTAACAGAGCTTATGTTACATTGTAACCTATAGCCTGATTTAGGAATTTTCTCCATTGTCCAGAATATAATTGAATTTGATAATCAGTTAAATCTGGAATGATACTTTCTATTTATGTCACATTTTCCAGCAAGAAAATTCATAGTTTATTTGTAGATACCAATCATTAAATTTTTACTTAGCACCTACTAATTACCAGGTATTCTACTGGGTAGAGGATACACAGAGAAAAATAAAGCAGATCTTGCTTTCAAGGAGCTTCCATTTTATCAGTGGAAACAACATATAGAAATGTAATTATATACAATATATATTTGGTAAACACAAAGTAATTTGAGGGTGCACAAAAAATGTGATAGAGTCAAGATACCATCTTGTTCATTCTTGCCACAGGCAAGGGGATGTAGGAAATAATTTTACTCCCACTTTACTGTGATCATTTATTGTCCCCTTAACACAGTGTACTTTAAAATAGAAGGATCAGAAGGTTTTTCCCAAACCTACCTCTAACCAGAATGTGAACCAGCATCGTAATATAATTTTTTTTTTCAAATTAGATGCCACAAAATTTTCCCCTTAGTGCTAATGCATAATTCAGTTTCCTTAAGGCATGAATGGGAGAAAAGAAAGAGAATTTAATTTCTTGAGGAAAAAAGCCATAATTTGGACTTCTCACTAGTTTTGATGTGCCTCTTTATCACTTGGTCTAAGCGAGCTCTTGATGTGTTTATGAAAATCTGTTTCTCTTTTCAGACCCTTGTACATCTAGGTTTCTTTCCTACTTTTCCAGTCCTCTTACACCTTACCCCCTCAGAATGCTCCAGAACAGTGACACTCACACTCACCTTCTTTTTTTTTTTTTAAGCAATTGGGGTTAAGTAACTTGCTCAAGGTTACATGGCTAGTCATTATTTATGCGTGGGTGCTCATTTTCTGAGGCCGGATTTGATCTCGGGTCATCCCAACTCCGAGGCCGGCGCTCTTACTCACTGTGCCACCTAGCCGCCCCTCACACTCACCTTCTTACTGTTCTATGCACATGATATTCCATCTGCTGTGTCTTATCACTGGCTGTTCTCGTGCCTGGAATGCTCTCTTTTCTCATATCTGCTTCCTGGGTTACCTTGGCTTCCTTCAAGATTCAGCTCAGATTCTTTCTTCAAGATGAGGCCTTTCCTGGTGTTCTCTTCCCTCTCCCAATGCTAGTACCTTCCCTCTGACATCACCTTCTGTTTTCAAGATGTATGTCTTGTACATACAATACAAGTACACAGTACAAATAGTTTCTCACCTATTAGAAAGTGAGCTCCTTGAGGGCAGAGACCATGTTTTTTCCCCTTTTTTCTTTCTCTACTTTTTAGCACAGTTCCTAAAATATAGAAAACACTAAATAAATGCTTGTTGAATGACTACTTAACATTACAAAAAAGGATGTGCAGGCAGTTTACAAGAATAACATTGCATGGGCAAATTGTATTGCAGGATATCACTCAGCTATTCTCATTCTGGAGAAAGAAAAAACAGTAGTTTTTGATTTGTGGTTGTTCACTGTACTGATATTTATAATACTCTGTCATAATTATTTGACAAATCTGCAAAGTGGATTGCATCCGTTTGGTTTTGAGACTGTACAGCTGGAGTTCCTGAGCTTCTGTACTAAATGTCTTATATGTGTATGATTTTCAGCTGCTATTCTGTCTGCATTTATGCAAATTAGAGTGTTATTTATAAGTAAGAAATCATTTCCAAGACAACTTTTCTACTATGCTTATTAGGCACCTGCAAAGCCATCTTGCTTTTAATTGTTGGCCATATAGTGCTTAAATCCTTTTTATTGCTTGAAATGAAGTTCAACTCTTGGATTGTTTATTGATCTCTAATTTAATTTTTGTGAATTTACCTTATTAGTAGCTAACCTCAATGATTGCCTTCAATTGAAAAACATTAACTTCCAAACAAGTGTGAAAATTTATGTTAGATGCTAGTTGAATAAAGATCTATTTAAATAACCTGAAAGCTGAATATATATCAATAGCTAAATTTGAAAGAGTGCTGCTGCATCTGGTATCAGAAAGCCTTGGTTCCAATCTTAACCATGCCATTTGTGACCTTTGTGACTTTAGGCAGGTGACTTACATGACTTGGAGCCTCTTTAGATCTCATTTTTTATCATATGAAAAATGAAGGAGCTGGCTGCATTGAGAGGCAGAATATTCAGAATAAGGGAGGTAATGTTTCCTCAATACATGATCCTGGACAAACTACATCTGAAGTGATGTCTTAAGTTTCAGGTGCCACATTTTAGAAAGGCAGTCTGCCTCAAATTTCTGGGTTTCATTATTTTCATTTGCATAGAACAAACCAAAGAACTCTGGAATCAATAGAGGGCAAAGTCTGATTCAGTGTTAAGTGTTTTAGTTGCTTATTTCCAATTGGAAAACTGGAGCATTTTGAGTTATTAACTGGGAAACTTAACCCCAGAAGTATTTTATGTTAATTGTACAAATATACTTTGCCCGATTATGGTTCAGCTAGCAGAGCTGAAATTTTGGTTAATAATTATAAGTTAGAATGATATTTTCTAAAGGTAAAGCTCTATTTCTGAACCAAACAGAATATGAGGACCAGAGGAGAAACCTCAGTTTTGTGTGAAATTGAGGCTATGGATATCTGCCCTGTTTCCTGTTGCTGGGAAGAACTGGTTGGTGAAGAGGAGTCATACCTCTCTCTCCCCCGCACATTTACTTCAAATAGATGGAGAAATAAAGAGAGTTGTCTGAACTTCTGTTGAAGAAATAAAATATCCCAGAGTCTAGAAAAGCGAACAAAACTGGAGAGGCTTCTGCCAATTCTAAGCTAAGAGTGGCTTTCTAAGAGAGTAGAATAAAAATACCTTAGCTAAGGGAATCTGGTGAACCAGAAGCAGGAAGTACTTAAGACTAGAGTTGCTTTTTGTGAAGTAGAAGTAAGCCCAGTTGAATGAAGAGAGACCATCAACAATAGAGCAGTCCATCAGACCCAACCAACTGAGATGCCATGACCTGTGGTGAGCTAATCCTGCCCAGCTATGGAGCAGCCCAGTTTATCAGTGGACCTTCTCATCCAATACAGATGCCATATTTATAATTGAACATTGGAAAGTCAGTTCTTAAGAAAAAGCAGAAACATTGATGCTTGAAGTTTCTGAGTTATGTATTACCACATGTATGTCTGATTACCCTGGCAATTTAAGTTTGTGCCCACTTTTCCCCATGGATTCTATGCTTTGGTAGGAAAATATACCCTATATTTATAGGTTGAATATTATGAATGTTCTTTTTGAGTTAATGGAGCAAGCCTGGATGATTTGTTAATGAGAAATACACTCGTGGTGACCCATTAGCTACAGCATTTATAGAAATAGCCACTCAACAGGGTCAGTCCTAGAGTAGTAATTACTTGAGAAATCCAGCCTGCCAGAATAGATGTAGGCTGAGGGTAAACAAGAACAGAGAGAGTGAAGACCTAGGGAGGGGAGTGGTCCATACCTATACTCAACTTATGTAGGTGCATGTTATTTCCCCAATAGAAAGTAAACTCCTTGAGTCAAAACAGCAAGCTTTATAACCTTTGACCCAGCAATATCACTACTATGTCTGTATCCCAAAGATATCATTAAAAGGAGAAAGGACCCACATGGACAAAAATAATTACAGTAATTTTTTGTGGTGGCGAAGAATTAGAAATCGAGGGAATGCCCATCAACTGGGGAATGGCTGAACAAAGTGTGGTATATGAATGTAATGGAATACTATTGTGCTATAAGAAATGATGAACAGGCAGACTTCAAAAAAACCTGAAAAGACTTATATGAAGTGATGCTGAGTGAAGTGAGAAGAACCAGAACGTTGTATACAGTAAAAGCAACATTGTGCTATGATCAACTGTGATAAACTCAGCAATATAATAGTCCAAGACAATTCCAAAAGACTTGTGGTGGAAAATGCTGTGTATATCCAGAGAAAGAATTATGGAGTCTGAATGCAGATCAAATCATACTATTTTTACTTAATTTTTCCTTTCTTATGGTTTTTCCACTTTTTTCTGATTCTTCTTTCACAGTATGACTAATGTGGAAATGTGTTTAACATGATTGTACATGTATAACCTATATCAGACAACTTGCTATCTTGGGGAAGGGGGAGGGAAGAGAGGTAGGGAGAAAAATTTGGAACTCAAAATCTTACAAAAATGAATGTTGAAAATTATTTTTACATATAATTGGAAAAAATAAAATACTATTAAGTGCAAGCAAAACTCCAACAAGCATTTATTAAATGTTTACCATGTACTAGGCACTGTGCTAAACAAACACAAATCAAAAAGAAAGAGAGTTCCTGCCCTGAAGGAGCTTACATTCTAATATGGACCCCTGGAGGCCAGGGACTGTTCCATTTCTGTTCTTGTATCTACTGTATCCAGCACTGTGCCCCACATAGTCAGGACTTAATAAATATTTCTTGATTGTTTAACCCCAATGAGAAGTGACTTAGGTTTGGAAATAAGAATTCACTCTATATTCTACCGATGATGACATTGCATCAAAGGGAAGACAGTATAATAAGAAAATCAAAATGGAAATGTCTTCTTACCACACAATAATAACTTTCAACTCTTTATTTTCTATATATCTACTAATGTATAAACTGGTTGGTTTATTAGGAAGGCTTCTTGTTCTTCCTTTATTCACCTTTTTGCCCTGCTTGTCAGTAGGCACTATAGAGACTGGGGCTGAGAAGGCTGAGAATATAGAGCATGACAGTAAGTAGCTTGCTATCAAGACTTGTATAAGAAGAAAGTTGGAGCAAATTATTAAAATAAGTTTAGAATTTCTGCAGGAGTCGTATTTCCACACTACTCTTATCTCATATCAGCATAAATGACTGTATTCACAATAAGGTCAAATACATTAAATTGGATGGAAGGATATCAGAACTTCCATTAGGATTCATTGGTCATACTTTCCCCCCATTCTTTAGTTCTAGATTTAGAAGATTCTCTGTTACAAAACGCCTTATTTTGGAAATTAAAATCCATTAAGCTTGCTCACCACTGACTCCATGATACAAAGCAGAAATCTTTCAGAAAATAAAGAGAACAAAAGGTTAATTCCAGGTCATTTCCAGTAGTCTTGGAAAGACCCCCAAGGCACCAAACTTCATGTTGTATTACTACATTTTGTAGCCTTGTCCCTGACATAAGGTTCTTCAGAAGAAAGACTTTGTTTTCCTTCTGGGTTTTTCTCCAGGAAATTCAGCTGTTCACTTAATTTTACACCCTTTCATATGTCTTCACCCACTCTCTAACATTTAGGAATGGAGTGAGAACATGGGACAATGCCTTCCACCTCTAGGGAACTCTCTTGAAATTACTTGTCAGAAGAGGCAGTGAAATGGAGAAGGTCATTATCTTGTACAATAAATTAAAGTCTATTTTTTTAATGCTGGTAATATTGTAGTCATTTTTCTAGCTGAATTCATTCCCAAAATTTAAAGCCCCTAATGTATAAGGCATTTAGTCATTGTGGGGGCTGAAAGGATGAATAATATCACAGAAGTTACAGTATGAACACAATATGGCCCCTTCTATTACACAAAAAGGATTCTCCTTGAGGGACCTAAAGCATCTGCCTTATAAAAATCTTCGAAATAGAAATGGTCTGTAGCCTGACAATATATGTCTATAGCTATATCTTCCATGACTCTCTTCTTCATTCCTATTATTCTTGTCTTTAAATCTCCTTGCCTAGCTGGGGTTATCTCTATGTGGCCAAAGAAGTGCTATGCAAGACTTATAGCTGAGAAGAAACTGATCTTAGATTACATGTCTACACATGCAAAGTGAAATGATTATTTGAAATAGCTCTCCAGATAATTGAACCCAAGAAAAACAATTGTCTAGAAAGTTACCTCAAATCTATACTTCATTTTTCTTGTATAACTACAATCTCAATAAGCAACTGTTTTAGAATAAGGAGCAGGGTGGCCAGTAATGGAATGAAATGAACTCTTACTACTCAATTTGGTAGGGCATTTTGGAGAAAAAATGAGGACCCAAAGAAAACAAGCTATTCTGAGTTCTTACTTGTTATGTATTCCATAATTTACAGCTACTGTAAATAAAACACTTTTGAATTTACTCAAGGAAAATCTGGTTTTTGTAGTTTTATGAGCACCTGATGGATAATTCATCAGTAATTATTCCAAAGAACTTACCAATTCATGAATCCAAAATGAATTCATTTTCTCTAATTGACACACTGTAGAAATGGGTATTTTCTACTGCTATTGTAGATTCTTGTATGTGCATAAAAAGATACTGATGAAAATTACATGACTTACACTGATGCCTTAACAATATTGAATGCTGGTAATTGGGCTCTCTCTTATGAGCCTGTATTCGTTCAATAAAGTCTTTCCTTTTCACATGAAAGAGAAAAAAAACCCAGTTTTTGAATCCAGGAAGCATACTGAAATGCTTCACTTTAAGGATCTTCCTTAAAAAACAGGGGGTCAATTTTGCAAAAGCATAAAAATTTGCCAAAAGAGTAGTGCTTTGGGGTTCTACCTGAATGCAATATGATGTAAACATGCATGCATTTATATACACAGTAATGTATACATATGGATTCATATACTCACTGTACAGAATTTATAAAGGATAGACATATTGGATCAGCTGTTCCACATCTGCAGGCATCTTAACCATGTCTCATCTATGATCCACATGCCAGATGCATCTACCCAGTAGGCCTAGATTTTTCTCCACATCTGCAATACCAATAGTAATGGAAATTACTTCTTTGGTATGGAGCTTTTTCCTTGATTTCTCCTGGCTTTCTGATAATTGAGAGAAATTTCAGAATCATACATCTAGAACTGAAATGGAACTTGAACATCATTAGGCCAACACTTTAGAGAAGAGTAACCTAAGGGCCAGAGAAGTTAAAAAGCTTATCCATCACCAAAGAGCAGAATTAGGTTTAGAAATTGGCTCCTCTGCATCCAAATAAATCCAACACTCTTTCCATTAGATTGAGTTGGTAAAAGGAGATATAGAATACAAAAGCTAAAGGGAAATGGAGGAACAAGAATGCTTCTTCAGAGGAAGATTGCAGAATTAGTGCTAGTGAGCTGTACTAGCAGATAAAATAGAAATTCATAAGGTCCAGAATATCAAGGGAATTAATGAAAAAAAAATGCTAGGTTAGGTGGCCTAACCATACCAGACTTTAATCTGTATTATAAAGCAGCAGTTATCAAAACTACTTGGTACTGGCTGAGGAATAGAGTAGTGGACCAGTGGAATAGCTTAGGTACATGAGACACAGCAGTCAATGACCATAGTAATCTACTGTTTGATAAACCCAAAGATCCCAGCTTCTGGGATAAGAACTCACTATTTGACAAAAACTGCTGGGAAAACTGGAAAATAGTATGGCAGAAACTGGGAATAGACCAATATCTTGTACCATATACCAAAATAAAGTCTAAATAGATGCACAATCTAGGGATAAAGGCCGATAACTGTAAAAAATCTGGGAGAGCAAGGAAAAGTTTACCTGTCAGATTTATGGAGAAGGGAAGATTTTATGACCAAATAAGAGTTGGAGAGCATTATAAAATGCAAAATGGATAATTTTGATTACATTAAATTGAAAAGTTTGTGTATAAATCAAGCCAATGTTGTGACAATCAATACAAGCAAGATTAGGAGGGAAGTGGAAAGTTGGGAAAGAATTTTTACAACCAGTGTCTCTGATAAAGGCCTCATTTCTAAAATATACAGAGAACCTTGTCAAATCTATAAGAATACAAATCATTCCTCAACTGATAAATGATCAAGGGATATGAACAGGCAGTTTTCAGAGGAAGAAATTAAAGATATCTATAAGCATATGAAAAATGCTCTAAATCACTGTTGATTAGAAAAATGCAAATCAAAACAACTCTGAGGTACCACATCTTACCAGTCATACTGGCTAAGATGACAAAACAGGAAAATAATAAATGCTAGAGAGGATGTGGAAAAATTGGAACACTAATGCATTGTTGGTGGAGTTGTGAGCTGATTCCACCATTATGGAGAGCAATCTAGAACTATGCCCAAAGGTTATAGAAAAGTGCATACCCTTTGACTCAGCAATACTACTTCTAGGGCTATATCCCAAAGAGATCATAGAAGTGGAAAAAGGACCCATATGCACAAAAATATTTATAGTAGCTCTTTTTGTGGTGGCAAAGAATTGCCTATCAATCAGGGAATGACTAAACAACTATATGAATGTAATGGAATACTATTGTGCTATAAGAAATGAGGAGCAAACAGACTTTATAATAACCTGGATATATATAAATAAACTGATGCTGAGTGAGGAGAACATTACCAGGAGAACTTTGTACACAATTACAGACATATCATATGCGTGATGACTAACTTTGATAGACTGGGCTCCTCTCAGCAATATAAGGTTAGAAGACAACTCCAAAAGGCTCATGATGGAAAGGGATATCCACATCCAGAGAAAGAGCTGCAGAATCTGAATGCAGATTGAAGCAAACTACTTGCTTTCTCTCTCTTTGTGTTGTGCTGTGTTTTGTTCCTCCTTTCTTATTGTTCATGCCATTGGTTATAATCCTTTACAACTTGACTAATGTTTAATGTGAAGGTATTTGCAATATCAGATTGCATGCTGCCATAGCAGGGGAGGGGGAAGGAGAGAGGGGGGGAATTTGAAACTCAAGGGACTGTGGAACTGAATGTTATAAACTAAAAGTAAAGAAATAAATATTCAAAGTTAAAAAAATGGAAATTCATGAATCAAGTATCCTTAGACCCTTGAGGGTGTCTTGCAGGCCATGCTTTGTATTATGTAGTAGTGAGTATGATTCACTTTATCTACATCAAATTTATAACTGGAAATATACAAATATTCTAATTTTGACTTCTGTTTAGACTCATGTACAGCATGTTACTTCTATGACAGTGGTGTCAGCTATATGTGCCTTTGATGGAGATCCCATGTGACAATGGAGCTGCTGGAGTAGCAGGGCAACCTATATCTGGCTCATTTCCTACCTCCTGTAAACCTCCAAACATAGGTTAATTAGTTAATTAAATTAACCACCAAGAGAATGTAACATAGAATTTGTCTGCCAAGGGCACAACACACAAATCACTACTGGCTTAATCAGTTTACACCCAATGTGTCTACATGGGCCTTCACAAAATCTGCAGTATTCCTGCTGCCCACAGAAGGAAGGGTGGGCCAACCAACCACTGGTAGAAGCTTGGGTCCCTGCTATAGCATCAGACTCACCAGAATATCAGTTTAGGACAGCATCTGGCTACTATCTCTGTCTAGCACAGCTGACAGTATACTAAACTGAATCATATTTCATTCCCTCTATCTTTCCTTTCCCTAGAATCTTGAATTTGGATATCTCTCCTAGGGCAAAGGAACAAGATTATGTGAATTTGGGTGGCAGTAAGCTCTCATATATTTTCCTGCCCTTGCAATGTTCCCCTTATCTATTCCCCTTTATTGGATGAGAGAGAGAGAGAGAGAGAGAGAGAGAGAGAGAGAGAGAGAGAGAGAGAGAGAGAGAGAGATTATATTTTAAATAAAAGATAGTGTTTTGGGGCAGCTAGGTGGGCTAGGTCTGGAGTCAGGAAGACTTATCTTCATGAGTTCAAATCTGACTAACTGTGTGATCCTAGACAAATCACTTAGCCCTGCTTGCCTCAGTTTCTCCTCTATACAATGATCTGGAGAAGGAAGTGTCAGACCACTTCAGTACCTCTGCCAAGAAAACCCCAAATGGGGTCACAGAGAGTCAGACATTACTGAAAAATGACTTAACAGAACATTGAAAAATATTAAAATAAAACTTTAAAAATGAGGCACAATTTCCCTGTTATATATCAACTTCTATTTCTATATTTTTAATACTTCAAAAGATCTCTCATTGAATTCATATAGAAATTCTCTCTGTCAACAGAGATCACAACTGAGTCATGTCATAGCAATTTCCATTACTTCCTGTGGCCACAAAGAAACTACCTAGTGGCCAACCTTCTGGTAATAAGCCTCTTTTAACATGATTAAGGCTGGCCCTCAGACTATAGCCATCCAGTCTGTTACCCTGTCTGTATGCAATGCTTTCTCAGCTGTGTAGCACTGAATAGGACTGGGCAGCCTAAATCATCTCCATTTCATGATCAGACCTGAGAGTAATACATTTATGGAGAATTCCTAGAAACAAGGAAGGATAGACTGGTTTTAGGGGTGATTATATTTCCTCATCCAAGAAATTCTGTTCTTTGTAGCCATCCTATGGAAGAATCATCAATAGTAGAAATGAAATATGTTTATATTTAACAATGAACCTCCATAAATATATTTGTGTGTGTATTTTTTTTACTTGTATCTCTGGTGCAATAGATGCTTAAAATACTTTTTGGGTTGATTACTAATTTTTCCTTAAAGCATTTGTAGATATAACTAAAAACATTCTTTATATATCCTTCACTACAAGACAAGATGATTACTATAGCATAAGATTGAAATTATGATCTAGTTTTGCAACTATAAAAAGCACAATGACATTTTTTGAGAATGGCTTGTTCAGACAAATCCAAATAAATCTCATATTTCCATATAAGACTTAAAATAGTTTGATCTCTTAAGGGAAACTATATCCTCTGAATATTTATCTCTTCAATTTCAATCATGGAACTTTTTCTAATGGTCCATATATGATCTACCAAAGTAATACTAATCAATTCATTTCAGCAAACATTTATTAATCACTGGCATGGTGATTGGAGAACAGGCCCAAGAGTCAGAAAGTCCTGGGTCCAAGTTCTGTTTCTGGCACATACTGGCTATGTGACAATTCTCAGCCCCCCAGGCAACCCTCTAAGCTTATAACTTGTAAGACTTTGATGATCTGAATTGGCAGGGAGAGTTTCCTCCCTTGGAATTCCATTTACCAACAAAAGCACAGACTCATCTGCTGTCCCCTCTGCCACTCCCTCTACAAGTGCCAGACACTAGTGAGAATTTAAACACAAAATGAAAACGTCTCTGCCCACGAGGAGCTAACATTCTAATGAAGAGATTTTGAAACTGCTATTACAATAAAGCATATAAAAAAGAAAAGAAAAAGAAAAAATAGTGAAAAGGAAAAAATTGATAATAGCTAACATTTATAGAGAGCTTACTATGTGTCAGGTACTGTGTTAAGTGCTTTACAATGATTGTCTCACTTGGTTTTCACAACAAGTTTTGGAAGTAGGTGCTGTTATTATCATTATGGTACAGATGAAGAAACTGAGGCAAACAAAGGTAAAATGACTTGACCAGGGTCTTAGAGCTAGTAAATGTCTGAGGCTAGGTTTGGACTCAGATCTGCTTGACTTTAGGCCTTGTGTTCTATCCACTATACCACTTAACTGTCTCTAAACCAAAAGAAACAAAAATTTCCTTCATTCCCAAACACTGATGTATGTACCAATGACTTTCTCTGCAATGTCTTATTTTGATCAGACTCTTAACTCTCTTTCTACTTGTTAGGGAGTGATTCGATGTCATCCTCTAGCAATAATAAGGAAATGTATCTCTATAGCTGATTACCTCTTGGGGTTGTTCTACACTAAGTTGAGGTCTTCCTGTGTCAGACTCCTTAACAAAGGTTTGGGATCTATCAGAAGAATGACAATTTCTCATCTTTCAGGCTTTTCTTTTTGCATGAATAGTTGAGCTTCCATACCATTAAATTCCCAATATTGTTAGTTAAACTGTGTCTGTTTGTTAGTTGACTGGAGGGTTTATTTCAAGGGATGAAGCCTGACTGCACACATTCATTTTGCTTGGGAAAACTTACTAAGAAGCATATTTGAAGAAAATGAACATGGGAAATTTGCTAGAGAAAATAATGATTAACTTTATTGAAAATACTTATTTTAATGTATTGAAGCAGGTGATGATTGCATGGCTTTAGGTGAAAAGTCTTTGCTAGAATAACAGAGCAAAGAGTAGGTATAATGAAATCTCAAAAATAGATGGTAAAGATGCAAACAGAGAAAAATTAGAGTGAGTTTCTGAGCTTAAGAATAGATAAGATTTTCTGTTTATTTCATAAAAGGTATTGTTGAACCAATGTATCACTGTTATTTTTACCTAGAATCATAGCTACAGTTAAGACAAAATGAAAACTAGTCCCTATCCTTAAGGAATTTACATTGTAGAACATTTTAGGACTTTATAGATAATCTATAATAGGGGTCAACAAACTGATGTTGGGCGTGGCTTGTTCTTAGACATTAAGAATGGTTTTTACATTTTTAAATGAAGTTTTACTGTATTGCATTTTAAAATGTAAAAATACATTTTAGCAAGCTGGGCAAACAAAAACAGGCTGTGACAGATCTGGCCCTTTGGCCATAGTTTGCCTATGCTTGAGCTAGAAGGAAACTGGAGATAAATGAATGTCCTCATTTTATGGGTGAAAAAACAGTTCCAGAGCCATTGCAAACCCAAGGTCACACAGCTAGTTTGTCAGGGCCAAGACCAGAACCCAGGGTTTCTGAATGCCATCTTGCTATTCTTTCCATTAAAAGGTGATGCTTCCCCACTAGTGATCTCAGAACAGAGCTAGTCTTTTGGAGATTAAATCAATGAAGTATGAACAATAATAATGTCACTTATGTCACTAGGTAGGACACCTAGGTAACACAGTGCATAGAGTCAGGGCTTGCAGTCAGGTAGGCCTGAGTTCAAATCCAACTTCAGACACTTACTAGCTGTGTGACTCTTGCCAAGTCAATTAACCTTGCTTGCTTCAGTTTTCTCATCCATAAAATGAGCCAGATTAAGAAATGGCAACCACTCCAGTATGTTTGCTAAGAAGACCCCAAATGGGGTCTCGAATAATCAGACACAACTAACCAATAGCAATGACAACAATGTTTTAGGAAGCTTTTCTAGTTTTTCCTTTCCACAAGGCATAACTTTCTTCTTTGCCCTTCTCACTCATTGATTCCATTTCTGCCTTCTGGATCCTAGACATTCTCTTCTTCTTCCACATAATAGCATTTTGGGGCCTTAAAAGCAGCTATTATGGTCCTTCTGGGTCCTCCCCTCCTTAGGCTAAATATACCAAGTTCCTTCAACCTAAGTAAAGGAAATGAAGAAGGAAAAAGCAGGTAATAATAACAGATCATTTGGGGAACAGGAAAATTGAGAAAAAGACTTTTGATGATGTGCATATTTATTGTAGTAGCAAAGAACTTGAAACAAAGTAGATGCCCCTCAGCTGGGGACTGGCAACAGAACTTTTATGTGGCACATAAAAGTCATAGAATATTAATCTGTTCCAGAAGAAATTATGAAGATGAGGAATTTAGAGATGTATGGGAAGACTTACAGGAACTGATGCAGAATGAAAGAAGCATAACCAGAAAAACAATAGACATGATGACTGGTAACAATGTAAAAGGAAAGAGCACAGCAAAAACAAACAAATAAAAACAACTCCATGGAGCTGAATTCTTTGTAATTTTAATTAATCATTTTACCCAGAAGAAGAGATGGGTAAAGAAGTCTCTGTTACTCCTTTGCAAAAGGTAAAAGACTTAACATGTGATTTTACATAGTTTTGCTCAGCTGCTTAGCTTTGCTCTCTCTCTCTCTCTCTCTCTCTCTCTCTCTCTCTCTCTCTCTCTCTCTCTCTTTCTCTCTCTCCCCCCCTCTCTCTTCCTCCCTTTAGCTCTCTCTCTCTCTCTCTTGCTCTCTCTCTTCGCCCCTCCTCTCTATCTATCTACCTATCAATCTATCTACAATGAAAGGCTCCCCAGTTGAGAGAGGCAGGAGTAATATATTTAGAAGTAAAGGTTATAATAAAGAACAGCATGCCCAAAAGAAATAAAAATTGAAAATTGTTTATAAAACAACAGAATACTCATAAAAGGCTTTTATAATGAAAGTCCTAAGAGAAGATAATTTTCAAGTCAGCAGTTCTTAAAAATGAGGTCACTCTGGGCTATCATCTTTTCCCAAAACCCCATCTGGGGTCTATATGGATATGCACATAAATTGTGTACTTGCCAATTCAAATGTTTTCTTAAGATTTTGACTTTTACCCAATTTTCCCTGAAATTGAAGGCAAATCTCTAGCAATTTGACAGACACTACTCTGAAAGCAGTACTTTTTTCAGAAGCAACTGGGAGGCAGATTAATACACTCGGATAGTATACACTTCAAGCTGCTTGTATTTCAAGTAGACACAGGGGGAGGAAACCAAAATCACGACCCAGCGAGACAGATTTCAGTTTCAGATTTTGTTTTTGAATTTGGGAAAGAAGTACAAAGTAGGTCATATGCATTCCAGATCTAGATCCAAATCCACATCAAGAGAAGCTGTTCATGTAACTATATGAAGCCTGACTGGCAGTCCTGATACATAGAGAGTATAAAATGATAGAGATATGAGACTGAAATAGCTCATGAGGCTTTGTGCCTGAAACCAAGGATCATTCAGGCACTGGTCATCTGGGGAGGTGGTTAAAACCAAAGCCAGAGACAGCACACCTTTTCTGTTTATTTTCTCTAGTATAGTTTTATAATTTTTCTAAAGGGTTGGGAATCAGGAAGTAGAGCCTTGGGTTCATCTGGGTGATAATTTTTTTAATTTTTATTTATTTATTTGCTTTTTGGAAGGGGGAAGGTAGGGCAATTGGGGTTAAGTAACTTGCCCAAGATCACACAGCTAGTTTTGTATTGTGTCCGAGGCCAGATTTGAACTAAGGTCCTCCTGACTCCAGGGCTGGCGCTCTATTCACTGCACCACCTAGCTGCCCCTCCTCTAGGTGATTATTAAAGAAAATTTGCATAGATTTCAGAACTTCTGAAGAGGAAAATCCAATGTCCTGAAATCCTAGAGCGGGATTGATTGACAGTGTTGAAGACTGCAAAGAAGTCAAGAAGGATGAGGACTGAGAAAAGGCCCTTGGATTGTCAATTAAAAGATCATTGGGGCAGCTAGGTGGCACAATGGTGAGAGCACTGGCCCTGGAGTCAGGAAGTCCTTAGTTCAAATCCAGCCTCAGACACTTACTAGCTGTGTGATCCTGGGCAAGTCACTTAATCCCAATTGGTGAGAGAGAGAGAGAGAGAGAGAGAGAGAGAGAGAGAGAGAGAGAGAGAGAGAGAGAAGGAGGGAAGGAGTTTCCTCATCTGTAAAATAAGAAGTAAATGGCAGGGTCTTTGACAAGAAAACCCCAAATAGCTCATGAAGAGTTGGCCATGACTAAACAACAAACAACAACTTCTGTATGAATTCTATAGTGCTTAAGATTACAAAGCACCTTCCTCATGACAACACTATCAATTAGGTAAAGCAAACATTATCACCATTTTGCAGATGAGAACACTGAAGCACAAAGAGGTTAAACAAGAAATTACACATGACATCCTGGAAATGGGACTATGTTTAGGGTTCCTAACTCCAGGTTTGAGATATGAATGGGTGCTCCTTCTAGAAATATCATGGGCTTTTTAGAGATGCAAGTCTAAAGCTCAGGAGGAATAGCAGTGCTTAGAAGTGATACTGAATTCATATCTGTATCTTTGTATATGTTTATATCCATGCATAATACATATGTAAACATATTTGAATACATATGCATAGATATCCATATCTACATGCATATTTATGTGTTTATACACACAGGTGTGTGTGTATATATATATATATATATATATAATGCTATATATGTAAACATGAGTATGTATGTGTATATATGTAGATGGATATAAATTAATGAGATCACGAAGAAAGATGTAGAGAAAAGTGGAAGGCCAGAAGTTTGATTTAACATCAATTAGCCAAATTTCATTGGTCATATTTTAAATTATTTTCAATAAATAAGCATAATTAATAGCTTAACTATTACATGTCCTCTATCTCTAAAGGCTGCCTATCTTTTTAAAAAACCTTTTCTGTCCCCCCACTTTTTAAGAAGGCTTTGCTTGGCCATGTTCACACAGTACAAAGTGACAGGGAACCCTGGAGGTTTTCTAGTTCATTTGACCTATGTAGACAGCTAAACTGGATCACTCAGACCTCAAAGGAACAGGGTTTTATCCCATTTCACTGAAATTCTATGTTAACTGGAACTTTCATTCAGCTTCAGTGCACCAAAATCATCCCTACAAAGCCAGGAAATGGCAGAAAACCAGACAAACTGAATCCAAAGATGAAGATTTGGGAGCAAATTTTGTCTGATCAGACCAAGAGTATGCGAAAAGATTGCTCCCTCTACCAGCTTTATCCTTTCATAATGTCCAAGTGTAGCAAATAAATAGATTTTAAATGTTTCTGAGGGTTGAGTTGGGGAGGAAGGGGTGGGATAGGTGTCTTTCTTAAACCTTCTTTTACTTGAAATTATTTTTAACCCTGAGCCACCTGTCTTGTAAAAGATAGGCAGCGTGGCTGAGTATAGTGGTTTTAGCTTTTTGCTTTGTGGATCTCATTATTCCTTTATACTTTCTTGGTCTTATTAGCCAATAGTCAATTAATTTATTAAGCACCTACTATGTGCCAGGCACTGTTTCAAGCACTGGGAATGCAATTAAATAAAAAGAAACAGTGCCTGTCCTCAAGGGTCTTGCAACCAAATGGTGGAAAGCAATACACAAAAAGAAGCTAAAAAAGGAAGGTTAGCACCAGAGGGTACTGGGTGAACAGACTTGATGTTAGTAGAATCAAAGCTATAGAGGAGAGAGAGGGGGAAAAAGAAAAGGGCAAAAACAGAAAGTCATATGATAACTTTATTATATATTTAAAAGGAATAGCAAGTTGTACATAATAGATTTGCAGTTTCCTGTGCGATCATCTTTTTTTATTCTATTATATGTTATAGAAATCCTTGTTTTATTTTATAAATTAAAAATAAAATAGAAAACAAGTAGAACAAGTGGTGGGAAATGACGAATTAGCTGGAGAATTTTGAGCCTTCTATAACGGGAAAATTTGGGAGGAGTTTATTGCTCCTTTCGTCAGCCCTCCAATTCGAGAGATATTGGCATTGTTAGATATTGGGCTATCAGTCAAGCTAAAGCTGGAAGATTATTGAAGTTGGTTGTAACTGATATTTTTCACTCTGGAAGCTGATTTTCTACTTTTTCCTTTTCAAAGGGTCACTGGTTGAAGGGATAGGGCCATGAGAGAAGATAATTTTAGCTCCTTTCCAATTCAAGTCAATATCTTCAGTATAGAGTCAATGTCTTAGAAAAAGCCTTGGGTTATGAGTCAAAACACTTGAGTTGTTCCTATTGCCATGACTCTATCTCTTCATGACCTTTGGTAAAGAGTCAGAGTCTAGGACAGAGGAGAAAGAGATGAAGCATTTGATTTAAAGGACTTGAAGTTTGCCCTCGAATTCTGCCAGTAACTACCTGGGTGACCTTGGAAAAGTCACTTACCTCCCTTGGTTTCTGGTCTCTTATCTGTAAAATGAGGAGGTTGTCCTGCATAGCCTCTGACTTTCCTTTCAGGTCTAGATTTTTGATCCTGGGATCTATAAAGTGAAGGGTTTAGATGATCTCTAAGAGCCCTTCCTTCTCGAGATCTACGAATCATTCTGAGTTTCAGCTTCCTCATCTATAAAATGTAGCTAATATGTGTCTTGGGTACCTCCCAAGGCTATTGTGAAGGTCACATGAGATAATGAATGGGATCATACTTTAGACTACAATAGGATTGTTGTTGTTGTGTTTGTACTTCATTTTCCAAGAGGATCACGAGATGGAATAGGGAATGGACCTGAGCTTCCACTGGCATAGGGAACTCTCAGATGCGGAAAGCTTCTTTCCTGATGCAAACTGGCAGCTCCTCTGCTATTGAGAGAGTTGCATAGAGCATGGAGAGAACAAGCATTTGTCAGAGGTGGGATTTGAACTCAGGTCTCTTTGGTTTTAAAGTTAGCTACCTATCTATTAAGCCAGGCTACTTTTTTTGTTGTTGTTGTTGTTCTGGAAAACTTTTTATTGTAGGTGGAATTGGACACAGTAAGTTAGATGATTCCAATTTTGTTGGCAACATCTAAAGCATTGTAGTCTGGAGCAAGATGGACACAGGCCTTCTTCTCTCCATCAGGCCAGATCAGTGCATTGACCTTGGCCACGTCAATATCATACAGTTTCTTTACAGCCTGCTTGATCTGATGCTTGTTGGCCTTGATGTCCACAATGAAGAGTAGGGTGTTGTTGTCCTCAATCTTCTTCATAGCAGACTCAGTGGTCAAAGGAAACTTAATGATGGCATGGTGATTGAGCTTGTTCTGCCGAGGGGTACTCTTCCAAGGGTATTTGGGCTGCTTTCTAAGCCTCAGTGTCTGGGGTCGCTGGAAAGTGGGGAATGTTTGGATTTTCTTCTTTTTGTGGCTATGGACACCTTTCAGCACCACCTTCTTGGCCTTCAAAGCCTTGGACTTGGCTTCTGTCTTGGGGGGGACAACAGCTTCTTTCTTCACCTTTGGCACCATCTTGGGGGAAAGAAACCAGGCTACTTTTTAACAGTGAAAACTATAAAGTGCTATAAAATGTAAGGTATTTACTCTCTGTCTACAATTATTTCTCCACTAAAGTTTTCCTTAGACGACTCTTAATGGCACAGAGGTAGCCCTGGTGTGTCAAAGGCTATATCAGTGGAACACAAACTCTTTGAGGTCCTATCAAGCAAAAGAGGCTTTGAGTAAAGCCTGGTGATGATTGGATGTCTGTTGTTGAAGGACTGGTTTAGTTATGTTTGTGGAGGCTCACCATCAGATTGGCTGTGGGGGGATAGATTTGTTAGCAATAACACCTCTCAAAGCCTGCCTATTGAGTCATAGAGAGATTTCCATCTGCACTGTAAGTGTAAACTTCAACTAAATTTTAAATCCTTCTAGGAATGAGGCATAAGAACTTGCTGACAGCATCATTACTAATGACTCTTCCCATTTCTAGCTAGGTGGCACAGTGGGTAGAGGGCTGGACTTGGGTCAAAAAGTCCCCAAGTTGGGCGGAGCCAAGATAGTGGAGTAGAAAGAGCGCATCCAAGCCACTCTTCCCCCAGATCACCTCCAAACTATGTAAAACGGGACTCTGAACAACTTCTGGAGCCCCAGCACCCACAGAACAACACAGAGAAGCTAACCTCCCGCTGAGGACAGCCCAGCAGCCCTGCAGGAAGGATCAGTGCTGTGATCTAGGAGCCGGCAATGCAGTGAGCAGAACACAGAGAGCCAAGCACAGGCGAGTGCCTGAGTCGTGGTTTTAGCCCCAGGGCGTCAGGGCCAGTGGCCGGCTGGAGAGACCCCAGAACACCAGCAGCTATGGCGACTCCAGAATTATCAACATAGACATGCCTAGGACAAAGTGAGAGGTTAGTGCCCTATGGACTTTGGTAACAGTATTTGGGGAATGCATCGGCTTCCTCCCCTGGGGGCTAGAAGCCGCTGAGGAGACACACCATTTTGCAGTTTTCAGAGGCAGCTCCAGCTCCTGGCCTTCAAACTGTAGGGAGATCCAGCGATCAGTCTTGGGGGGTAATCGCTCTTGCTTTAACCTCCCTGGATCTGGATTGTGATCTGGGGTGGAAGTCGTGGGTGGGTTTACAGCTTGCCAGAAATGGAAGTTACCCCCCACACACACACACACACATTTGGGGCAAAAGTTCCTGTCTGGCACCAGGCCATACTGTGGCAACAAGCCCAAAAGTCAAGTAATTAAGTAGCAACATGCCAAGGCAAAGGAAACAACTTAAACAAAAAAATGCAACCTTAGACTCCTACTTTGGGGGCAAAAACAATTGAAGCATAGAGAGAGAGGAGGACTGTAAGGCCAGAAGTCCTGCTCCAAAAGCCCCAGGGGAAAACATGAGTGGATTGCAGGCCATAGAGGACGTTAAGAAGGACTTTAAAAATCAAATAAGAGAAGTGGAGGAAAAATTGGAAAGAGAAATGAGAAGGATGCAGGAAAAGTATGAAATGAGGGTCAACAGCCTGATTGAGGAAAACAACACCTTAAAAATAGACTAACTCAAATGGCAAAGGAGGCCCAAAAGGGCAATGAGGAGAATAATGCCTTAAAAAGTCGAATTTGCCAGATGGACAAAGAATCTCAAAAGTTCACTGAGGAGATTCATTCCTTCAGAGTTAGACTGGAGCAAATGGAAGCTAATGACTTTATGAGAAATCAAGATGCTGTTAGGCAGATCCAAACAAATGAAAGATTAGAAGGCAATGTGAACTATCTCATGGGAAAAACCACTGACCTGGAAAATAGATCCAGGAGTGACAATTTAAAAATTATTGAACTACCTGAAAGCCATGATCAAAGAAAGAACCTAGAAATCACCCTTCAAGAAATTCTCAAGGAAAACTGCCCTGATGTTTTAGACTCAGAGGGCAAAATAGAGGTTGAAAGAATCCACAGATCACCTCCTGAAAAAGATCCCAAAAAGAAAACTCCCAGAAATATTATAGCCAGGTTCCAGAATCCCCAGATCAAGGAGAAAATACTCCAAGCAGCCAGGAAGAAACAATTTCAATATTGTGGAAACACAATCAGAATAGCCCAGGACCTGGCAGCTTCTACACTGAGGGATCAAAGGGCATGGAATATGATATTCCAGAGGGCAAAAGAGCTGGGAATGAACTCAAGGGTCACCTACCCAGCAAAACTGAGTATTTTGTTTCAGGGGAAAATGCATTCTTGAGGAAAAAACCAGAGTTGAATAGGAAATTTGACATCCAGACACAAGATGCAAGAGATGCCTGAGAAGGTAATCAGGGAAAAAGAAATCAAAAGGAACTTATCAAAGTTGAACTATTTACATCCCTATATGGAAAAACAATAATTGTGACTGATGAAATCTTTCTCAGTATGAAAATAATGGAAGGAAGGTGTATGGGCATATCAATACATATGTGAATGTGTGTATATATGTTTACAGTTATACATGGATAGAGGGCACAGGTTGAATTTGTTGGGAAGGGATGATACTTAAGGGGTGAAATTATGAGGTGAGAGAGGAAAGTGGCAAGAGGAGATGGGGAGAGACAGGGTAGGGTAAACTATCTCATGTAGAAGAAGCAAGGGGAAGTGGTTGCAAGGGAGGGGGGGGGAAGAATAGGAAGGCAAAAAGGCAAAACCACATTCTCATTGAATTTGGTTCTGGGAGAGAATGACATACATACTAAATGGGATATCTCAACCTGCAGCAGAATAGGGGGAAGGGGAATGAGAGGAGGGATGATGGAGGGGAGGGCATCCTTGGGGGGAAGGGAGGTTGGAAGTACCCACTATAGAAGAGGGACAGGATCAAGTAGGGAATGGACCAGGTGGGGGGTGGGATGAGTGGGAGGGAATTATAAGCTGCCTTGTACAATATATCTACTATGGTAATGTTTAGCATAGCTAGACATGTACAACATATACTGAATTACTTATCTTCCCAGAGGGAATGGGTGACAAGGGAGGAAGGAAATGGATCTGAAATTCGAGATTTTAAGACTAAATGTTTCAAATATATATAAATACTATTATTAATACTCTTTTGCTTGTAATTGGGACATAAGATGTGCAGGCATTGGGACACAAAGATTCACCTTCCTCTAAAGGAAAAGTCGAAGGCAATATGGGAGAAGATAGGGGAGAGAGCAGATTGGAGGAAGCGATATCTTATGGGACTGCTATTCTGGGAGGGTGGGTAGGGGTAAAACAGGGGGGAAAAATAATTGTGACTCAAAATCTGGAGGAAATGAATGATGTAAAACAGAAGTTAATAAAGCATTTGTTTAATAGGGAAAAAAGTCCCCAAGTTATAGTTCCCTTTAAGGCTACTGTCTTCCTTCTAAGATTATATACATTTTCTCCTGTATATATTGATTTTTCATGTAATTTTTTGCATGTTGCAGCCTCCCTCAGGGTCCTCAACTGTAAAGTAGACATAATAAAAGCACCTATCTTCCAAGGTTGCTATGAGAATCAAATGAGATCATATTTGTAAAACATTTAGCATGGCACCCTGCACAGGTGCTTAATAAATGTTCTAAGGAATATCATCATGATATATTGAATCTGACCTTTCATACTCATCATTTGATTTTCCCCCTTTCTTCTCTATCTCTATCCACAACAATGTACATTCCAACTCTCTTTCCCATTTATGTTCCTAGAGTTGAACCAATGCTTATGGCACATGAAGAAAAATATCAGAAGAGAGGACCAGTAACTAATGTTTCATGTCCTGCATTGCTATTTGGTTCACAGCATCTACTCCAGGTAATGGTCTCAAATTCACTGGACCTCCCTTCTGTTTTTTTACTCTCCACCTGCTCAGCACCTGTATCTGTAGAATATATTTTGCAGCATACTTACTCTTTTGCTCTTACTGAAATAATGCTAGTTTTCTGCAAACCGTGTTTTGTCACAAGCCATCTCAAACCAGTTTCTGTCTTTTGTTTGGTTTTTAAGCCCTTTGTAATCTGGCTCCCTACTATCTTTCCCATCTTATACCTTACTTACCTCCATGAACTCCACATTCCATCAACACTGGAACCTTGCTTTTCCTTACAAAAAATAATTCTGTTTCCACACTCCACATGCCACCTCCCAATTCTGGCCATTTTCATTGGCCCCATGCTTAGAAATCTCTTTCTCCTTGTTTCTACCTTCTGGCTTCCTTTAAATCTCAACTAAAATCCCACCTCATGCAAAAAGCCTTTCCTAGTCCTTTTTAAGGCTAATGCATTAAGAGATTATCTGCAATTTATTCTGTATATATGTTGTTTATATGTTGTTTTTGCATGTTTTCTCTCCCATTAGATTGTAAGATCCTTGAGGACAGGGACTTTATTTTTCTTTGTATCCCTAAAGTCTGGCACGGTGCCTGGCAAATAATAGGCACTTAATAAATGCTTTATTGAAGGACTCATAATCTATACATTTATATACCATTTATCCAGTGACTCTGCTACCACTACCCTGATAAATGAGAAATCTGGATTATATACCTGACTTAATCATGAATCATTTTGTACAGAGGGTATGGAAGCTAACCTTTTTTTGTAACTCTTTCCTTTTGCATAGTGGAAAAATAGCTATTATTAATATATTAATATTTGCAGAACATTTTTTCTTCCCCAAATGTCTTCATCTATATCCTACTTCAAATAGTTGTGTTAGGAATGTATTATGTAATCTTGACACATAGCATTGAAATTCTTAGCTGTGCAAATACACTGAAAGGTAACAACATAGTTGAAGTTAATGCTGGAAGGCTTAATCACAAAGAATACCCACTTCTCTGTCCCTGAACTTTCCCAGGTCTGGGACCTATCATCCATTAAAGAGCTGATCAAGAACTAAGCTGATGCTTTAGAGCTCTCATCTTTCCAAAATAGGATCATAACAAAACTGAAAGCTTTGAGTCTATGATACATAGTGTAACCTTCTCTTAGTGAAGCCTACCCCTACATGTTGTGGACAATCACAAATATGCCCTTCTGAGAGGCTTATTTCAAAATTCAGTGTTTATTTGTTAATGTATGGGAGCTAGGGATTAGCACACAATTCCTGCACTCACATGAGACAACCATTAGACCGTTTCCTAAGCTGACTGCAGTCATGGTAACAAGCATTAGGTGTCCTAATTCCAGTGCTTTGTGTACCTGACCTGTGGCTTTTTTTTTTCATTTGGATAGGTGGCTACTCCAAATCCCCATAGCCATTACCTAAAGTATAGATGGGAGAAAATATGAGAGGAGAAAAAATTAAATGATGAATATAAAAGGTCAGAGAAATACATTTACTGATCATATTCCTTAGAATATTAGAGGCAAAATCCAGACAGCTTTTTTCTTTGACAAAGCTAGTAGCACTAACGGAAAGTGTCATCCCACAGTTATGTGAAACTGATGATAACAAACAAAACAATCGTGGTAATTAGGATAACTATGCATAAAATGTTTTCTATAGTACCCTTACAGAGTAGCATCATGGAAAACTGGAGTAGGAAGGAATCTCAAAATGGCTCAGGTTTCTGCCTATAGGTAGACAAGTATATTAATAGCCACATAGCAGTTTTCTTATTATTGAAGAGACCCAAGAAAAAGCTTACTTCTCCAAATAGTCTAGTGCTTACCAATGACTCAATCAAAAAATATCTACTGAATATCTTTCTATTGAGTATGGGCAGCTGGGTGGCACAGTGGAGAGTCCTGGGCCTAGAGTCAGGAAGACCTGAGTTCAAATGTGGCCTCAAACACTTATTAGTTGTGTTATCCTGGGCAAGTCACTTAATCCTGTTTGCTTCCATTTCCTCATATGTAAAAAGAGCTGGAGAATGAAATGGCAAACCAATCCAGTATATTTTCCAGGAAAACCCCAAATGGAATCACTAAGAGTCAGACACAACTGAACAGCAACTGCTATCTACTGAATTCTTCTTCTGTGCTGTGGAGAATGAAAAAAAAATTCCTATATCAGATGACAGATGGTGTAATAAAGTGAAAAGGACAGTGAAATTAGAGTCAGAAATCTCGTTTGAATTCTGGCTCTGCTACTTAATACTTATGTGGTTTTAAATGAAGCTACTTCAACTTTCTCAACTTTAGTTTCTTCTTTTATAAAACGAGAGGGTTAAACTAGGATGTTCTCTAAGACCTTGCCCAGGTCTAAGACCTGAGATTCTGATGTTATGATTCATGTTTCTTGACCTCAACTGATGAATTTTTGTTAAATGAAATAACATGTCACAGTGCTTTGCAAATTTTAGAGTACTACGTAAATTCTGGCTGTTATTATTTTTATTATTTTGTTATCACTCAATAACAAATCTATACAAAACAAAACCATAACCTACTATGTGCTCTGTACTATGTAAGATACAAAGGAAACTTTCAGTATCTTGTTCTTGCCCTCAAGGAACTTATAGTATGTTTCAGGAGTTAGATGATGCTATTTCTCACTTTTCCCTCTCCAGTTCTGAAACCATGATCAAATTACTTCTGCTATTTTTCTTGGAAGAGATATGTCAGTTTACTCCTCTGTGGTACCATTCACCATCTCTATAACTTTGCAGACTAAAGTGCCCCTCCCTGGTCCCCATTCCTCCATATATATTGCTTCAGCTTATTTGAATGTAACCTTCTTGAGGTCAGGAGTTGCCTTTGCTATTTTATTTGTATTCTTAGTACTTAGCACAGTGCTTACCATATAGGAAGTGCTTTAAAAGTTTGTTTTCATTAATTCATTCATTCACTAATGCACAAGATGGTAATTTTGTTATGCATTACATTGCTTTTATCATCTGAAGATTTTAAGAAGTTCTTCATTCTGCCCAGTTGAATTTTTTTCCTTCTTTAAATTCTTAGAGTAGAGCTGTTTCTTCATGTGAATGGGCAATTAAATAATAGATTCTTTACCTCCTTGGTAATAATATGACCTGTAGGTGACTGGTGGTGCAGAAGGGCCTGTAGCAGCAAGCACCCCAGCATCCCCAGGGTGGCTGCCAACACAGGTTCTTAGATCTGATTTTCTAAAGAAAAGCAACTCAAAATGGGTTAACAAGCTAACTTTAATCACTCAAACATATATAGTTTACCTAGTTCAGGGGAAAAAGGTCAGCACCCCGAACTTCAAAATATACAGACAGAACTTACAAGACAGAGAAACAAACAGATCAAGCAGACAGGCTTCCAAACTGTCTGACCATTACATCAATACCAAATCACAGTTACCAGAGAGGGAAGCATCAACATCTGGGTTTTCAAAGCCGGGGGGCTCTCAACAAAGCCTTCCCAGAGTCTCATCTGGTCAAATCATACAACACTTCTCAAAGTGAGCCCCAAAGCAAAGCCTCCCATCAGGGATTATATAGCCTTCTCCTGGCTCAGAGAATGTCACCACTCTCTTGACCCGCTGCCCAATCACACAGCATTGAGGTGTGGGCATTCCTGAAAACCAAGCCTCCTGCTACAGGCTCCATGTGACCACATTCAGCCTATTAGGAGGCAGAGTATATTTTCAAATCAAGGAAGGTTCACAGAGTCTCTTAAGCCAATCACAGGGCCTAGGGACAGGGAAGATCTTTAAATCTGCCTTTCCATTACAGGGCCTTAGGAGTTCTCTAGTCACACAAAACTGTGTCTTAATAAAAGAATATATGCACTTCAAAAAATCTTGCTCCAGTAGATAATTCATTGTGCCTTTTAAGTTCAGTGAAACCAAAAAATAAAATCAAGTTGTAGTTGAGTTGAAGGATGACCAATAGATTCCCCTTAGAAAGACAAAAAAAAGGAATAGTTACATGAAGAATTATTTCATGGGAGATTTTGTCATCTCATATTTCTATTCTCACAATAAGCATTTTTTAAAAGAAAATAAAAAATAAACTTTTAGCTTGCCTACCATCATCTATAGAGGATCATAAGGTAGAGAAATTCTACAAAGAACTCAATGAAATCCTCCAAAGTAAATCAAAATATACTTTAATACCTGCTGATTTCAATGCAAAATTGAGTAGAGGGGAAACTATATATGTATATATACATATGTGTGTATGTGTGTAGTTGGAGAGTTTGGTTCCAGACTAAGGAATGAGTATATTATACAGAATCTTCATACCTAAATATTATGAATACCTTCTTTAAGAAACATATCATAAAACAATATACAAATAACATTATAAAAAGCTGTATTTTATCCAACAAAAACAATATTATTAACATGATCAATTTCCAAATCAGGTGTCTATATACAGTTAGACTACCAACTAGCTAGAGAAAAGATAAAAATTAAAAGAGTTAAAGAGTTGAAATGAGAGAAATGGATAGTATGCAAAAAAACCCAACCCTTTCAACATGAACTATTCACATGATCTGTTGATGAGATTTAAGAAACAGATACAAGAACAGACATTGAGGACTCTACCCCTGCCCCCCAAAAGTTATCTTTATCTCATTAAACTTACACTCAGAATTTACTCTGAAAAATCTCCAAGCATAGCTCCTGTATAGATTCCACAAATGTGGGCTAAAGCATTCTCAGCTCCCATATAATCATATCAAGCAGGGGCACATGACTTAGAGGAGCCCATAAATAGATATAAAAAAACCCCAAACCTATATATGATAGTTGTACTAATTGTCTTATAGAACAAAAAAAGAATTTAAAGTGTCATACTCTGTGATGGTATACAGGAATCAGACAAAAATGTAACTGGGGAATATTTAACAAAATAAATAAAAATATAATACAATATAGAAAATATTAATTTGTGGTTTTGAGTCAATATACTGCCTTCATATCCATTTGTATTTGAATTTGATACCATGATTTTACCTAGTTTTTTCCAGACCCAGTGTTGTCCTATAATTCACACACTTTTAAGTTACCGATTAATTCCTATTATGCTATCTCCAAAGAAATAAAATTAGATTGCTCAAAGGGCAATGGAAAGGAGCATAGTGAATCTGAGAAAATTTCAACACATTGCAAATGAAGAAATACATAGGAGAAGCAGAGTAAAGGATATTAATCTAGAAAATGTATTCTTAGGAAAAGAGCTATCCTGGTCATGAAGCAAGAAACAGGGATAGCCAGTGGCAAATTTTAGGTAATTTACCTTTGACAAATATTTGAGTGGGCAAAGATCAGAGTAGCACAGAATGTAAAGGAATGAATGGGCTTTACTATGTATCACTGTAGGGAATACTCACATTTATGAAATCACCTATTCACTTGAATTTTGGGACATACTCTACTGAAGATTTCACAGAATCACCAGACCTAAGAATTAGAAGAGATCTCAGAAGTCATCCAGTTCCATCTGTATCTGACCAAAAATTCCTTTTATAACATCTCCAGCATGGTTTGATTGAGGACTCTCTGTGATGGGGAACCTACTCCTACTGCAAGAAGCTGGTTCCACTCTTTGGGACAGTTTTGTTTGTTAGAAAGTTTTTCTTACATCAAAATTAAATCCATCACCTTCTGCTTACACCCACTGCACCTAGTTCTGCTTCTTTAAAAGTAAAACAAACAACAACAACAAACAGAGAGTTTGTTTATATGAAAGCAAATATGTGAAAAGTCCTAAAGTCCTACTCAGGAAATAGGTGAAACTGTGGATAGAGCTCTGAACCTGGAATTAGGAGGATCTGAGTTTATATATAGCCTCAGATACTTATTTAGCTATGTGACCCTGAATAGGTCACTCAACATCTGTCTTCCTCATTTCCTTAACTATAAAAGGGGGGTCATAATAGTCCCTGTCTCCTAGGGGTGCTGTGATGATCAATGAGGAAATATTTTTTTTTTTTATTTTTGGAGGGCAATTGGGGTTAAGTAACTTGCCCAAGGCCACACGGCTAGGTTTTTGTTTGTGTGTGTTAAGTGTCTGAGGCCAGATCTGAACTCAGGCCCTTCTGACTCCAGGGCCAGCACTCTACTTACTGCACCACCTAGCCGCCCCTGAGGAAATATTTTTAAAGTGCTTAGCACAATCCATGGCACATAGTAGGCACTTAAATAATGCTTGTTCCCTTCCCATCTCCTATTTTAATATCCTTTATCATGCTATGGAAGTGATCTGAGTTCTCAGATTTTCTTACCTTTTCCTCTTATGCTTCTTGCTTTTCTCCTTCCTTCTTTAAATGTCTCTTCTTGCTCATGTGTTGGGGAGTAAGGTATAACAAGACTAGAAAGGTAGGATGCGGCTAGATTATGAAGAGCTTTAAATGTCAAACAAGATTTTTTATTTGTCCTGCAGGCGATAAGGAATCATTGGAGTTTACTGAGTAGGGGGGATGACATTCATTAAATTTAGTAGAATTTAAACAAATGCTGCAATAGTGATTCAGCAAGAATAATTTTGTAGTCCTCTCAGTGAAGGAAGTTAAGTTTATAGTCCTAAGAAATAAGATCATTGTCTTCAAAATCCTATGATAATATAATTGACTCAATTTTTGTAGGATTCAATTGGTCTTCCGGTAGTATGATGGATTTGAGTTGTTTTATTTATGCATACTTACTTGGTCTCCCCCTGTTTAAAAAAAAAGGCACACATTTGCAAGACAGCTGCCCAGCTTAGGGATGGTGATGATCATCCCCACCCACACGGAAGTACAGGGACTGAATTCACAATTCTGGTCCCACTAGCAGACTGAGTCAACTTAAATGCAAAATATGAATTCTTAAAATTCAGATCCCTATGAAAGCAAATTCATGGCTTTCCTTTATTAGATGATCATAAAATGACTAATTGACAATAAAAAGCTTTCATGGTGTTCCCACTTATCTCCTCAGATTATCCATGAAAGATCTTTTTCCCCCTCTAATGTAATGAACACACCACCATCTAAACACTCGAGAGATTCATTTTTAGGATTCATTTAAGAAACTTTGGACTAATCAAAATCACCACCTTTAGCTTTTCTCTAGGTCAGGGATGGAGAACCTGAAACCTTAAGGTCACATGTAGCCATCTAGGTCCTCAAATGTGGCCCTTTGACTGAATCCAAACTTCACAAAACAAATCCCCTTAATAAAACGATTTGTTTTGTAAAATTTGGACTCAGTCAAAAGGCCACAACCAAGTTCCTAGAGGGTCACATGTGACCTTGAGACCATAGATTCCCTACCCCTGCTCTAGGATTTTAAAGACAGAAATCCACTAACATTTTGATGGCATAAAGGTTAAAGTTATCAAATGATGAGAATTTTAATATCTTGTTTTCAGACTATGATAAGTAACCTTATATACTTTAATAAAGAATAGAATCCTGATTGCTTTGCTATACTTTACTTGACTCTCTTGGGATTGAGTAGAATATGAAGTAGTATCTCCAAAATGGAGAGCAAATTTACAGACAGGATGTCTATATAAAAGTCTCATCTCTTTTGCCATAACTGCTGAAAGAATCAATTCATTTTCCACTATAGTCTATCTCTTTAATTTCCTGCTGACTAGCTATCAATAGTAAAGGCTTTCCCCTTCCAAAGTGAAGGTCTGGGCATGGTTGAGTTCCCAGTTTAGCTATATTTATCGTGTCACCTCAGTCACTTAAGAGAGATTCTGCCCTTTCTATCTATCTGTCTGTTTATCTCTACCCATCTGTCCATATATATGTATATGTATACATATACATGCATACACATACATACACACACATATATACATATTTACACGTGTCTGTATAGTCTCCCCATTAGCCTTCGAGCTCCTTGAGAACAAAAATAGATAGATAAATAGACAGATAGATAGACGGATGAATGGATGAATATTTTCTCCCTCATTAGACTCAGTTCCTTTAGGACAAGGAGTTTTCCTACCTCTCTTTATGTATACAGCACTTAGTATAGTGCCTAACACATAGTAAGGGCTTCATAAAGGTGTTTTGACTGATTAATTAACTGAAGAAAGGAATATAGAGTTACAGGATTGGATGCTCTCTTATATCAGTAAAATGGGCAAAGGAAAAGTATTTAACATAGCAATTCCTAACTGCCATATAGTATATTATTCTTGGATTCAAACTCTACTACTTACTGGTTATATGAGTCTTAGATAAATCACTTACCCATTCTAGGCCTATATTTGTTCATCTGTTTAAAAAGATAGAAAATTTAAAAACAAGGGGAAAAGCTATTTTTCTTTTTAAAATGATTTCTTTTACTTTTCATTTAATGTGTTTATTTTCTCTTCCTTTCATGCCCCTATCATCAATTTAAAAGGGAAAAAAAAGGTGTAACAAATATACATAGTCAAATAAAATAAATTCCCACATTGGCCATAGCAAAAATGTGTATGTCTCATTCTGCCTAAGAGATGAATGGTGTTTTTCATTATCTTCCCTCTGGAATCATGACTGGTCTTTGCGCTAATCAGAGTTCTCAAGTCTTTACAAAGTTGTCTTTACAATCGTTGTTGTTTTCTATAAATTAGTTTCCTGTTTCTGCTTTACTAAACTCTGTATCAGTTCATACAAATCTTCCTAGGCTTATCTGAAACTATCTCTTTTGCTATTTCTTATACACAATAGCATTCATATAGCATAATTTATTCAGCCATTCCTCAATTTGTGGGCATTCTCTTAGCCCTTGTTCTTTGCTACTACAAAAAGAGCTGCTGCTAGAAATATTTTTATGTATATAGTTTCTTTTTTTTTTCTCTTCCTTCGATATCTTTGGGGTATAGGCCTAGTAGAGATATCACTGAGTCAAACATTACTCACAATTTCTGAGAAAGAAAAATATCTTACTATCATAATAGCTTAGCAGGTCACAAGGATCACTGAGATGTTGAGTTGCCAAAGGTCACACAAGTCAAAACAGAGGCACACATAAAACCAAATATGCATAAGAAGGACTTAAACCCAAGTCTTCATAACTCCAGGAGCAGCAATATATCCACTATACAAGGTACTCCAAGGCTTTAGATACTTCTCTGAACTATGTAAGATAGAAGGGAACATTGAAATGCAATGATCTACATTAGTAGAGAGATTATATTCACTGGGAATTCTTATTACTGATGAAATTATGTCTAGTCTTATAGTAATAACTTTCATTTATAAAATGATTTAAGGCTTCCATAGTACTTTCCATACATTATATCCTCTTATCCCTACAAAAGTGCCAAAAAGTAAATAATTTTAGTATGGTTATTCCCATTTTGCATATGAAAAAACTATGAAGCTAAATAATTTTCTCAAGGTTGTGTGGCTAGTGAATGGCAGGGTTAGGTGTTGAACTCAGCTATCCTTTCTCCATATCTCATACTCTGCACAGCCACACATAGTTCAGAATAACAACAAAAAGGCTATTAATTTTAAAAGCCCTAGATTTGGAATCAGAACACCCATATTGAAGCTTAGTTTTGCTATTTATTGTCTGTTACTTTAGTTGTCATTTACCTTCCTGGGTCTCAGTTTCCTTATCTGTAAGATGAAGGATTAGGGCTAGATGATCTAGGGTATCTTTCATATCCCTTGCAGGTATAGGCATATGAATCTATGATCCTTTAGAAGATAAAATATATTGTTGCTCCAGAGCGTGAGAATCAGGGGAATATAAAAATGCATTTGTTTGGGAGAAAATGTTGTATTATGTATTTCAGAACCTGGGAGATTACTCCCAGCAAAAATCCATCATTTAAAGTATAAGAGCCTTATATATTATCCTAGACATTTTGCAGAGAGTGGTGCCCAGTTAATGTGAAAAAATTAAGAAAAATCAAGTAGCAATGAGGATTTTAAATTATGCTTATAAGAAGGAACATATGGCCTATGGCTCTTAAAAAGCTCTAGAGTCATAAAGAATATGTTCCAATGTTTAAACTTAAATTTAGTATAAATTAAAAGTATGGACTGAATGGTTTTTGAAAAATTTTCCCCATAATTTCACTTCTATTCCCCCAGGAATTTGTAACTCAAGTTTCCTTACCAGCTGCCATTCCTAATGTTTTGGTGCCTATACTAGTTGGCAGTCATGTTTGTGTGAAAGTCCATTGTGGCTTAACTTTCTGGAATTTTCTGCTTCTTGGACCTTTCTATTTCTTGCTACAATTATCTAACACAGCATCCTAGATAGAGAGAGATGGAAGGGGCCCCAGGAGTCACTGAGAACAAACCTCTTACTGTCCAAAGGTTTCAAAAATTTTCAAGACAAAGACAAATAATGAAAAAAAAATTTCTCTGGCCATAAAAAAAAGATATAGTCAATGGTGGAATAGGACCAGTAACATTAAAATATTATGCTATCTGATGTAATGTATTAAATAGGATCTAATGTTATCTATCATAACTTTTTATTCTTTTGCTTTTTGGAGGGGGGAAGGTAGGGCAATTGGGGTTAAGTGACTTGCCCAAGGTCACACGGCTAGCTTTTGTGTTAAGTGTCTGAGGCCTAATTTGAACTCAGGTCCTCCTGACTCTAGGGCTGGTGCTCTATTCACTGTACCGCCTAGCCACCCCTCTATTATTACATTATATATGGTAAATATATAATGTAAAATTTCTGTAAAATATATAATGGAAAGCTATTATAGAAATGTAAAAAGCAGGTGTTATGAGGATTAAATGAGAAAATGTATGGAAAGCATTTTGTAAGCCTTAAAGTACAAAATAAATCTAAGTTATTATTTTGCAGTTAGGCCTGATGTTTCACTGATATCAGGGATTCAGTTGTCTTTAGTACAAACCCAATATTCTTTCCACCATCCTATACTGGTCTACTATCACTGCTAAAACAGTGATTCCCATTTAATGATTTTCATACCCTGTGGGTTTTCAACAAGGGTCCCAGGGGTTCCCACTAAAAGTTTTTTAAGCAGTAAATAATTGCCTAATTTTGTTATATATTTTTTTTCTTTATGACAACAAGCATATGCATTTTTTGCAGCACCATAGGGTATTTTGTTTTGTTTCTCAAGAGTTTGAGCTTTGAGAGCAAAAATTATTATAAGCACATAATGAATAAATCTAAAAGAACATTATTGGTTGTATTTTTAATTACCCTGGGGATTCAAAACATATTTTGTTGGTCATTAATCATTGGGAACCACTGCCCTAAAATAGAAGATAAACTTCTAGCTTATTATTTTTGCATATCCATAATCTGACTTTTAACTTAACCTTCTCCTCTTCTGGCCTTAACAGAACTGGACCACTCATTGTTCTTCCAACTGCCAGCTCTAGTCAACAAGCTTTTGTTTACCCACCTGCCTGAAAAATTCTTTCCAGTCCTTTCAGAATAATTGTCTTAATGCAAAATAAATCTCACATGCCCCCTCCACCAGAAAGTCTTCCTTAATTCCTTCCATTGTTAGTTTGCTCCCACTGCTTACCTATATAAGCCTCCTACCCCCTTCCTCCCCCTCAGTACAATATTAATTCCTTGAGGCTAAGGGAAGTTTTGTGTCTAAATCCAGGACAACTACACTTAGCAGGGGCCCTTAACAGGGAGCTAAGAGAGGCTGTGTAATACAACAACCATGTCTTTTTTTATCCATCCATCTTTGCTGGAAGACACTCAGGGAGGAGGAAGCCACTATCTCCCAAGGCTTTGATATTGATCTAATGGTTAAGAAGTTCTTTCCTTATGTTAAGCTTAAATTTGAATCTTTGTAACTTCCATCCCAAACTCCTAGTTCAACCCTCTGGGACCAAGCAGAACAAATCTCTTACCTCTTTCTCAAGACAATCTTTCAGATAATTGGAGACAGTTATCAGGTTCCTTTGAAATATTATCTAAGATAAACATCTTATTCAAGATAAACATCTCTAATTTTTTTATTGGGTACACATGATAGGCCTTATCACCATCCTGGTTCCCCTCCTTAGAATACCTTTGCCTTATTGCTGAACATATTAATACTTCTCCATGTGTGTTCTGACCAGGGCAGAGTCCAATGGAATGAATGCTTCTCCTACACTGTGCTATCCCTTGATGCAGCCTATGATGGCAAGAGTTTTACTGGCTTCTGTAGTATACCGTTGCCTCATATTGAGCCTGCAGTCTGGTAAAGCCCCCAGATGTTGGTTTGTTTTTTTCTCCCCACAGAAACAAAGTCTCTCCGAGGCTCTCACCCTGCCCTATTCTGTTTTGAATCCAACTGTTTGTTGTTGTTAAGTAGTTTCAGTCATGTCTGACTCTTTGTGACCCCATTTGGGGGTTTTCTTTGGAAAAGATACTGGAATGGTTTGCCATTTCTTTCTCCAGCTCATTTTTAGAGATGAGGAAACTGAGACAAAGTAAAGTGACTTTCCCAGCCTCACACAGCTAGTAAGTGTCTGAACCCAAGTATAAGAATTTATATTTATCTCTATTAAAATGTCATGTTCACTTCTACTCTAGATAACTCTCTAAGTCTATAAATTGCAGAGAAAACAACAGACCTTCATTGGTAGAAGAAATTTCTTCACCTTGGAGTTCTCTGTGTCAATGAACTCAGTTCATATCCTAAAACTTTTAGATAACTCTGATTAATATTAAAAATTCACTGACTTGTGGCCTATTGTTAATTGTTGTTTTATGTTTTATAATTAAGTAACTTTAAAAATCATGCTATTAATATGAATTAAAAGGAATAATTATAAAGACAAAGTATCACAAAAGTTAACTTTGCAAATGTAAAATGGAGTTCTAATTAAAAAGTATTTTATCTGAAAAAAGATCTGGGGGTTTTAGTGTACTACAAGCCAAACATGAATTGACGTTGTAACATGTTTATTGAATAGGATTGAGATTTAGGGGAAACTTTAAAGGAGGAAGACCTATATGTCAAGGACTCAGAAGTAGAGTTTGCAGGGAAATTGTGTCACATTTCCACTTTATTTGTGAAAAATGGTTTACTCTGGCCCCATTGTCTGAGGGCTTAGTCTGTTATATTTCGCCCCTCCCCCATGGTTCTTTAGTACCCTGAGGAGTTGGGAGGTTTCAGTTTTCTGTTACAGGCTAGTTGTTGCTTTATAGTCACTTTAGTCATATCTGACTCTTCATTACCCTGTAGACTTCTGTCCAAGGGGTTTCCTTACTTTGCTACTTTGCCATTTTCTTCTCCAGTGGCAAAGAGGGGTTAAGTGACTTGCCCAAGGTCACACATTTAGACCATTTCTGAGGTTGGATTGAATTCAGTTCTCCCTTACTCTGAGCCCAAAGCTCTATACACTTTGCCACCTTGCTGTCTCATCATAGGCTAAAGTCCTCCCGCATTGTATTCCTTTAATTTGGAAGGTCCAAGCTCTCCAGTTCCATTTAACTACGTAATAGTCATATTAACTTTTGCAAAGGAATATTTACTCCAAAGGTATAATGAAAACACACACATATATATGTGTATATATGTATACATATGTGTGTATATATACATATATATGTATATATATGTGTGTATATATATATATGTATATATATATATGAACACTTTTCCCAACACGCACTTGATTATGCTACTACACCACCTCAGTTTCTGGGAAAAGGAAGGAAATTCAGATCCTATATTTATTCAATTCCTACATAGTATTAGTCCCACCAAATTCAAGTCCAAAAAGGTGGGGTGTCTCCTCCTTTCTCCTCCCTAGCTTCTCAGGGCTTCCTTGCTGGGATGACCTGGAATCCTGGTCTCCAAGATTGCCATTGCTAAAGTTCCCAGGTCAGAGACTCTACTACCTGCATCTATAACTTAAAAGGAGAGATGAAACAGAATAAAACCCTCAAACCATTTCTCAGGGTCACATAGCCTGGGAAGAAGGGAAGATGTCACCTGATATACGTGAATGAGACTTTCACTATGGATGCTAGAAAGAGAAAGGTTGTCTCATTCAGGTAGCTTTAAAGGCAGTCAATTCTGGCTATGTATACTGTCGGATGGAAGAGACTGCTCTCAATCATGTTTTATAAGCTAAATAGAAGGCCACCACCTTCACTAGACCAACTATCTCCCAGAAGCAGGTCCCTGGCATCTCCCACTCAGGTGATGGCATTTTAGGTGGTCTGAATATGCACTAAGCCTCCATTACATTTTCTCTTTGAATATAAGATGACAATTCTTGATAGGCAAATGCTTAAACTGTATTTTGTATCACCACCCTAATTCCTTACCACTTTACTAATTAAATGCCTACCTTCCATCTCTACCCATTGAAATGCTACCCATCGTTCAAAGCTCAAACCAAATATACCCCTTCATTGACATCTACAGCCAAAGTGAACTCACTTTTCTCTGACTACTCTTACTACTTTGTAGCTCTTATTAACATATTATTTTGTGTTTTTTAATGTTGTGATTTATATTGTAATTGCATTGTATTTGCATGCCACCCCCCATATTATATTACAAATTATTTGAGGGTTGGCTACATGTGGTATTTTTCATTGTATTTTCTTTCCTGTCTAGCAGTGTGTTTTGTACATAATAGATACTTAATGAATGCTTAGTAAATAAGAATTTAGCTCATTACTGAAGTTTGGAAAAGGGCAAAAGCAAGAGGGTACAGCAAATAGAGCCCTGGGATAAGAGTCAGGAGGAGCCAAGTTCACAATCTAGTCTCAGATACTTTGTGACACTGGGCAAATCACTTAACTTCTATTTGCCTCAGTTTCCTCAAGTTTAAAATAGGATAGTAATGGCACCTAGATCCCGTTATTGTGAGACTTTAATAAGATACTTTTATAAAGCATTTAACACAGTGCCTGGCATATAGTAGGCCCTATATAAATGTTAGCCATTATTATTATTAGAAGAAAACTCTATGTACTTATACTATATTCTTATCACCATCATCATTAAGAATATATAGTAATTATTAGAAATAATGAACAGTATCTTTTAGTTTTTAAACTGATAATTATATAATGCTTTAAATTTTGCAAAACACTTAACATTTCCTCATTTGAAACTTTTAATGGCTCAAATGTGAGGTACAGTTATAGCATTTTGTAGTTTATAAATCACTTTCTTATACATGATCTCATTTCAGCTTCACAACTATCTTATTATAAAGGCAAGGCAGGTATTATCTGACACTAAAAAGAACCTAGATCTCATCATTTCTAGTCCAGTGCTTTTTCCACATATTAGGCTAAGAAAAAGTTGCAGAGAATTTAATTGTGTAATACCTATTTTGTAACAAGCAATAGCAATTTTTATTTGACCTAGTTTGTAATTCTTTGAGGTCTAGAATCAGGTTAAAAACAAAAAATCCTTTTTCAAAGTAATTCATAAATACATATTTATATGCATATATACATGCATACATATATGCATGCATGCATATGCATCGGTTAACACTGGCTCCCTGAAAACTCTAAGAACTCTGACTCTATACCCTTTGCCACTTTTCTCAGTTTCAGGTGTAGTCTCTATTGGGTGTGAATGGTGTGAATCATGGTATGAATAACAGTGTGAATCGTGGTCTTAGCCTCCCCCAGTAAAACCCTATCTATTCATAGACCATACTGAGCTTCTGACATAAAGGCAAAAGCATCCCATTGCATGAAATAGTGTAAGAATCAAGTAGCAGAATTAATACTATCTCATTGAGAGCAGGGACAGTTTCACTTTAATATTTCTGTTCTAACACCCAGCATGGCATTTGACACATAGTAGGTGCTTAATTAATCTCATTTTGATTAATTGATTTTCAGACCTCACACAATAATGGGTGAAAGCTCCTAAACCTCAGAAGATAATGCTTGATGAAGAAACTTTCAATGGTAAATGGGGGAGGGGTTTGGGGAACAACAGGTGGGCAGACAGGGTGAGGAAACTGTTACTCATTCTCTTATCTACTCTTAGCATGAATACAGTAGCCTGCATGAAGATCTGCTGACTGATGCGGTTGGGGCCGGCATTGTCTTGGCTTGGCTGTGGTTTGCTAGCAACAATCTGTAAGTGGGTTTCAATCTCCTGGATACTCATTCCCTCGATGGGCACTGAGGGCACTAATTACAGCTTAGCTCCAGTATCTGTTGTTGTATGGCCCAAGAGATCACAATGCTCCAGTTTTGCACCCCTTTTTCCCCCAATAAATACTCAAGAATACCTAAGGACTCTTCTTTCTTTCCCTTAATTCTATCCCTTTTTCATCTAGTTCTCCCTCTGCAGCCTCCTGACATAACCCTCCAGGGCTGGGGAACCTGCAGCCTGGAGAAGGCATGTGGCCTGCTAAGTCCTTGGGTGTGGTCTTTTGAGTTAAGACCGAGTTTTACAGAACAGATCCTTTTATTAAGGGGATTTATTCTTTGAAGTTCGGATTCAGTCAAAGGGCCACACTCAAGGACCTAGAGGCCTACATGTGGCCTAGAAGCCACAGTTCCCCACCCCTGAGTCCCATGGGTTTCAGATATCCTAGAGCTTTTTCTAGGAACTTACTTGCCTCAGCCATTATGAGCACTCATGCATAGGAGTCCTTTTATCCTATCAAGCCCCTCTTACACATACATAACAAATGACTGCAAAAACTGATGAAGTAAATAGTACACACTTTTTTTACTGAAGTCTAGTGATGATGACTTTTACATAACACTACTGTTTGCAAAGCATTTTATATGTGTTAACTCATTTGATTTGATTAATTACCCCTCCAGCTACCAGAGAACCATTTGGTGTATTAATAGCTACAGGCAGAAATAACATACCACTATATAGATTTTCCTCTTGTGTTTTCTTGGTTTCATTACTTCTCCTGGAATGCATATAATAGTTATTTATTCATAAGTAAACTGGGCTGAGGTATTACGTTTGTAATGGCTTCAAAGCTGGCTTGGTGTCTCAAGTTAATGGGACTTTCCTAAATTCCAGGGAGTGGACCTGGGTAATTAAGTTCTATAATCCTCTTGGAGATTGCTTCTGTCACTCTCTCCCATACTTGAGAGGATACTATTACTATGAGGACTATGACTAGCTGAAATTTATATGTACCAGGCTCTATGCTAATCACTGTATGAATATCTCTTTTGATGCTCCCAACAAACCTGGGAGGTTGGTGCTATTCTTATCCCTATTTTACAGGTGAGGAAACTGAGGCAACTGACTTACCCAAGTACACAGGTAGTAAGTGTCTGAGGCTGTATACTTAACATTAGCTACAGGGTCATTTTCTTTTTGTTTTGTTAAGTCAATCATGTCTTATTATTTGTGACCACATTTGGAATTTTGGAATTTTCTTGGCAAAGATACTGGAATAGTTTGCTATTTCCTTCTCCATTTCACTTTATAGATGAGGAAACTGAGGCAAGCAGAGTTAAGTGGCTTGACTGGGATTGCATAGCTAGTAAGTTTCAGGGGTCAGATTTGAACTTAGGTCTCTCTGACTCCATGTCTGGCTCTCTCCACTGTCCCACTTTGTCATTTTCTTAGGGTGTATAATTCCATACTTAAAAATTCTATACTGATTGATTCTTAATAGAATTCCTCTTGCTCATTAACTCTGCATATTCAGATTATAAATGATTTAATACTTAAAACATATTTTAATATCCTCAGATGTAAGACAGTATGTAAATGGTAAGTGTTTGTTAATACAATTAGGAAACACAATGATATTTCCAGATCACTTACTCAGGTTTATAAACATCTCTTCTAGCAAAGAACTAATCACATTCTTTATCTGTAATTAACCTTGAAAGATAGAATTGGCTCATATTGTTCCCAAAGTGACAGGAAAATTGCCTTAACATTTTAATATTTGATGGCTCCTTGCACTGAAAAACTAATTCAGAATAATATTCTGTTTGTGACGACAATCAGCTACAAAAGAAAAGGGCAACATGATACAGTGGCTGATATGTACCATCTGAATGAAGGCAAGAAGACCTCAGTTCAAATCCTACCCTAGATATATAATAATAGTTAGCATTTATATAGAAAGCTATATTGCCAATGGGATGCCCATAGCAGCTGCTATGAATATGTAGATATTTTTCCAGGGTTGAATTGAAATATATAACAAACTCTCTTCCTCAAAGACAAAACCAAGTTTATTCAGATACCAGAAAGAATGTCAGTTCCACCATGGTGTAAAGCCAAGCATGAGCAGCTTTCCAGAGGACTGCTGATGTGAACAGCTTTAAGGTTCTGATTACATAGAACAGTGAACTCTCTATTTATTCAGCAGTAAATTAAGGCAAAACATTCACAGAAACCAAAGTACAGCATTCACAATGTTATAGCAACTTATCACTAAAGTGGCTACATAGTTTTCACCAAAGGAGCCACATAGTTTTAAACAAAAGATATCATTCAATAAGAGCTTAACTCCATCATCCTTAAGGAGTAAGCCTCCTTAAGGGACACAAAGTACAAAGGTCAAAGTTCTCCACCCCTAGGTGACATTGTCTTAATATCTCAGTCAAAAAGCCTTCTTTCTTCTTGACTGGAGATTAGTTTCCAAATATCCTTAACTCAATAATCCTTAAGAGGTACAAGGTACAGAGTCCAGAATTCTCCCACCCCTAGGCCATAGTAAATCATGATCTCCTCAGTCAGCACTAAGTACCCAAGGAGAGGTCTTTTCATCTTGACTCAAGGCTGGCTCTCAGATTCCATGGTTCCTTTTCCATGGGTCCAGCTCCTGCCTGAATCTACCCAATTGTCACCTGAATTCACAGGTAGGCAGTTCTCAGCTTCTTGTCCAGCTCTTTGTCCAGTTCCTTGTCCAGTTCCATATTGAAACTCATAGTGTCCAGTTCACCTCAAGTCCTTCACAATTTCTGTTTCTGGGAAGACAAAGCTTAACAGGGCCATAATAACATTTATACACATTGCTGGCACTACCATCAATTCACTATCTGCCTGTGAAATCAACACAGACCCACCAATGAGGTCTGAAAACTCAACACACGTCATCAATATGGTCCCTGGACCTCTGAAACCCTCCTCCAGGACTTCTGTAAACAGACAAGAAGAAAATCCTCTTTCAGAGCTTCCAGTAAGGTCCCAGGGCTTCTGTACAAAGTATCACAAACAAAAATGAACACAGACTACACAGACAAACAGTGGTGGTCTCCACAACCATTCCCCTTCTCGGTTCTGCTCCCTCCCAGTTTGGGCTTCTCCTTATATGTTGTCATTAGCTCCTCCCTGTTCTGCCCCTTCTTGTTGCATCAGCAAGTTCCTCCCACTGTGGGTTTCATAAGTTCTATTTCTTAACAAAGACTTGATGTAATCATGGGCAAGGCTCAAAAGAAACTTGAACTGAAACAAGGTGCTAAATAATTAAATAGCTGAAACAAGGTGCTAAGTACTTCTTTTCTTGCCATTACACATGGTAACAAAGAAGTTTATACCCATCCTCAATGCAGGAAGCACTGCCATCCCCAAGCCTTCCCTCTATCAGGCCTCCCCATAAACAAGCTCCCCTAGGCAAAATTTCTCCCTCTCTCACTCAAACTAGCTGCTCTGCCTCAGTTCTCTCCCAGCTCTGCTTATTTCTCTCTTCCTGCTCCACCTATTCAGCAACCTCCTCCCACCATGGACTTCATGTGATTCAGGCAATGGGCTTGGCCAGAGTTTAAAGCAGGTCAGATGGGCCTATTAAGGGGCAGAGAAGATCTTTAAATTCCCTTAACATTACAAAAGCACTTCAGAAATATCATCTCATTTTGTTCTGATGACAACCTGGGAGTCAAGTGCTATTATCTCTATTTCACAGATGAAACTGAGGCAAACGTGCTTTAAATGACTTGTGGGGTGCCAGAGAGCTAGTAAGTATATTAAGCCAAATTTGAACTCAGATCTTTCTGACTCAAAGTCTGATGCTCTAAACATGTGCTACTTAGCTGCCTCATAATTACACACCTAATTGAGTGACCTTGGGTAAATCATATAACTTCCCTGGGACTCAGTTTCCTCATCTGTGAAATGAGATTAAATTCAATGACCTCTAAAGTCTCATACCTCCAAGTCTATAATCTTATGACAAAAAAGAAATACTGTCACTTTATTAGATGAGGGGATAAAATACATAGCCAAGATATCCAAAAGGTAAAACCATACAATTTCAGTCTTATCTCCACACCTCAATACTGAAAAGGGCCAAGGTCTCCCACTGCATCTAGGGCTATTACCAGTCATCTTGACCTATATCTTGCCATTGAACTCTGATGACTATGGAGGAGAGAGTGAGGTTGATGACTTTGCACAGCCCTGCCTCACTTAAATCCAAATCACTTGAAAGTTCAAGACATTGCCCTCTTAATGTCATTGGTCTTCTTCAAAAATAAAGGATGAGTGGGGGCGGAGCCAAGATGGCGGAGTAGAAACAGCGAGTCCAAGCCTCTCTGCCCCCAGATTCTCCACAAACTATGTAAAAAAGGACTCTGAAAAAATTCTGGAGCCCCAGCACCCACAGAACGACACAGAGAAGCTAACCTCCCGCTGAGGACAGCCCAGCACCCTGCAGGAAGGATCAGCGCAGTGGTCTGGGAGCCGGCAGCGCGCAGAGCGCAGGAGCCGAGCCGAGCCCAGGTCCACGTGAGCCGAGGTTTTAGCCCCAGGGCGGCAGGGCCAGCAGCCGGCTGGAGGAACCCCAGAACACCAGGAACTGTGGCGACCCCAGAATTATCAACATAGACTTGCCTAGGACAAAGTAAGAGGTTAGTGTCCTATGGACTTTGGGATCTGTATTTGGGGAATGCGTCAGCTCCCTCCCCTGGGGGCTAGAAGCCGCTGAGGAGACACGCCATTTTGTAGTTTTCATAGGCATTTCCGGCTCCCAGCCTACAAATCGTGGGGAGATCCAGCGATCAGTCTTGGGGGGTAATCGCTCTTGCTTTAACCTCCTGGATCTGGATTGTGATCTAGGGTGGAAGTTGTGGGTGGGTTTACAGCTTGCCAGAAACGGAAGTTGCCCCCCACACTTTCGGGACGAAAATTCCTCTATCTGGCCTTAAAGCCATAGTGTGGCAACAAGCCCAAAAGTCAAGCAATTAAGTGGCAACATGCCAAGGCAAAGGAAACAGAAAAATGCAACCCTAGACTCCTATTTTGGGGGCACAGAGCGGGAAAAGGACTGTGAGGTCAGAAATCCTGCTCCAAAAGCCCCAGGGGTAAACATGAGTGGGTTGCAGGCCATAGAGGACCTTAAGAAGGACTTTAAAAATCAAATAAGAGAAGTGGAGGAAAAATTAGAAAGAGAAATGAGAAGGATGCAGGAAAAGTATGAAATGAGGGTCAACAGCCTGACTGAGGAAAACAACACCTTAAAAAACAGACTAGCTCAAATGGCAAAGGAGGCCCAAAAGGGCACTGAGGAGAAGAATGCCTTAAAAAGTCGAATTTGCCAGATGGAAAAAGAATCTCAAAAGTTCACTGCGGAGATTCATTCCTTCAGAGTTAGACTGGAGCAAATGGAAGCTAATGACTTTATGAGAAATCAAGATGCTGTTAAGCAGATCCAAACAAATGAAAGATTAGAAGGCAATGTGAAGTATCTCATGGGAAAAACCACTGACCTGGAAAATACATCCAGGAGAGACAATTTAAAATTATTGGACTACCTGAAAGCCATGATCAAAGAAAGAACCTAGAAATCACCCTTCAAGAAATTCTCAAGGAAAATTACCCTGATGTTTTAGATCCAGAGGGCAAAATAGAGGTTGAAAGAATCCACCAATCACCTCCTGAAAAAGATCCCAAAAAGAAACCTCCCAGGAATATTATAGCCAGGTTCCAGAATCCCCAGATCAAGGAGAAAATACTACAAGCAGCCAGGAAGAAACAATTTTAATATTGTGGAAACACAATCAGAATAGCACAGGACCTGGCAGCTTCTACACTGAGTGATTGAAGGGCATGGAATATGATATTCCAGAGGGCAAAAGAACTGGGAATGAACCTAAGGGTCACCTACCCAGCAAAACTGAGTATTTTGTTTCAGGGGAAAATGTGGTCATTCAGTGGAATAGAGGACTTTCAAGCATTCTTGAGGAAAAAACCAGAATTGAATAGAAAATTTGACACCCAGACACAAGAAGGAAGAGATGCCTGAGAAGGTAATCAGGGAAAAGAAATCAAAAGGAACTTATCAAAGTTGAACTATTTACATTCCTATATGGAAAGCAATAACTGTGACTGATGATATCTTTCTCACTATGAAAATAATGGAAGAAGGGTGTGTGGTCATATGAATACATATGTGAATGTGTGTGTATATGGTTACAGTTATATGGATAGAGGGCATAGGTTGAATTTGTTGGGAAGGGAGAATACTCAAGGGATGAAATTATGAGGTGAGAGAGGAAGTGGCAAGAGGAGATGGGGAGAGACAGGGTAGGGTAAACTATCCCATGTAGAAGAAGCAAGGGGAAGTGGTTGCAAAGGAGGAGGAGAATAAGGAAGGCTAAAAAGGCAAAACCACATTCACATTGAATTTGGTTCAGGGAGAAAATGACATACATACTAAATGGGATATCTCAACCTGCAGCAGGATAGGGGGAAGGGGGATGAGAGGAGGGATGATGGATGGGAGGGCATCCTTGGGGTGAGGGGAGGTTGGAAGTACCCACTATAGAAGAGGGGCAGGATCATGTAGGGAATGGACCAGGTGGGGGGTGGGATGAGTGGGAGGGAATTATAAGCAGCCTTGTACAATATATCTACTATGATAATGTTTTGCATAGCTAGACATGTACAACATATACTGAATTACTTATCTCCCAAGAAGGAATGGGTGACAAGGGAGGAAGGAAATGGATCTGAAATTCAAAGTCGTAACATTAAATGTTTCAAATATATATATAAATACTATTATTAATACTCTTTTGCCTATAAATGGGAGATAAGATGTGCAGGCATTGGGACACAAAGATTCATCTTCCTCTAATGGAAAAGTCGATGGTGGTATGGGAGAAGGTATGGGAGAGAGCAGATTGGAGGAAGCGATATCTTGTGGGACTGCTATTCTGGGAGGTTGGGTAGGGGAATAATGGGGGGAAAATGATTGTAACTCAAAATCTGGCGGAAATGAATGATGTAAAACAGAAGTTAATAAAGTATTTGTTAAAAAAAAAAAAAATAAAGGATGAGTACTCCAAAGGATTTAGGATCTCACTGAGGTAGTAACTCTACGGTTTTAGATTATGACCTGCTACATTTTCTCATGGTAGACAACTACTGTGAATGTCCTGCTGTAAAGCCTGTGCACAGGAATTCTATTCAACCTCCTAGGGACTTTATATTGTCAAGAGCACATAACATGAACTGTTCATCTGTTATCCCTGTCACTTAGTTTCTGAACTCCCTCTTGAGTCATATATTTTTTTTTCCATTTACTTCTGTATTTAACAAAAATTGTCACTGGTAAGATGGGTCATTAAATAGGACAACTTGAAAAATATGTTGAAAGACCATAAGCCATCTCCAGTAACAAAGACTAAAAACAAAGAGGAAAAGAAAAAACAGTAGTCAACACATTGAGTATGTAGTCAGTACTTTACATCCATAGTCTCCCACCTCTGCAAAAAAGGGAGGGAGAAACAGTTTTAATCATTTTCAAGGCCAACCTTGGTCATTTAAATTACACAGTTATGCCTCATTTCCGTTGTCACTCTTGTTTTTCTTTCATTTACATTGTTGTAGTTATTAACTATATTTTTTCCTAGGATAAACTCAATGTTTTAAAATCTAGCAGTGAGAATGTACTTGAGATTTGGGCTAAGTTCCAGAGAACTGAGGAAAACAACCAGTCAGTTAAGTATTTATTAAATACTTATTATGTTCCAGGCAATGTGCCAAATAGTAGGGATACAAAGAAAGGTAAAAACAGTTCCTGCCCTCAAGAAAACCATAATCTAATGAGGGGAACAACATGAAAACAATTGTGTATAAACAAGATACATACTGGACAAATTAGAGGTGGTCGCAGAGAGAAAACACTAGCATTAAGGGAGACCAGGAAATGTTTCTTTCCCAAGGTACGATTTTAGCTGAGAATGGAAGGAAATCAAGGAATATAGGAGATAGAGACAAGAAGGAAGACATTTCAGGCAAAGGAGACAGCCAATGAAAAGGCACAGAGTTAGGACATGTGTTGTTTTGTTTGAGGACCTGCGAGGAGGTCAGTGTCACTGAGCTGTAAGACATGGGGAGGAGGATAAAGTAGATTTAAAGTTTGGAAGGGACCAAATTCTAAAAGTCTTTAAAAGCCAAACAGATAATTTTATATTTGCTGCTGGGATTGGAAGCTACTGGAAATCATTGAATAGTAGGTGATATGGTTGAACCTGTGCTTTAGGAACATCACTTTGACAGCTGAGTAGACTATGGAATGGAGTGGGATGAGAAATAACAAAGGAAGAAGAACCATGCCTGACTTTACCCCACCAGATGGACTGCCACAGACTATATACCACATACCCTTATACTCTACACCTCTGCCTAACCACGCCTTAACACATGTGGTCTTTTATTGCCATCATTTGTATGTTCTTTGAGGCAAGGACTGTCTCTTATGTATTTGTATTCCCAACACTTAGCACAGTGCTTGGCACATAATAAGTACTTCATAACTGGGTTTTAAAAATATTAATTAATTTAATAAGAGTTTCAACTACAACTTTTCTTTCAATAAATTTGTCATCCTCCTTCCAGAAGGAGGCATGTTTAAATGGGAAAGGTTCTTTCTGGGTCTTTGCCTTTCACACTTACACAGACAATATTTGATCAGTTTTACCCAAGTTACACTTAGAGGTCTGTAATGATTTGTTGGTAATGATTGAATTGGTAGTCAGCCAATCTATATTCTAATTCTGACTCTATTACTAAATCTATAACTCCTCTAAGTCTCAGGTACCTATTCTGTATAACTAAAGGGCTAACTGGATATAGACAAGCAAAGAAATCACACACAAGCAAAAAAGATTCAATACATATCAATATATTCACTGAGGTATTAAAAAATTATTTAGGGGCGTCTAGGTGGCACAGTGAATAGAGCGCATTGGCCCTGGAGTCAGGAGGACCTGAGTTCAAATCCGGCCTCAAAGACCTAACACACACACACACACACACACACACAAAACTAGCTGTGTGACCTTGGGCAAGTCACTTAACCCCAATTGCCCCTTAAAAAAAGAGGCAAAAAATCTTATTTTTAGTTTTCAATGTTAAGTTCCACAAGCTTTTGACTTAAATTTTCTCTGTTGCCCTCCCCTTCCTCCTCCCCAAGATGACATGCAATCTGACATGAGCTCTACATTATAAATTCATATTAAACAGTTTCACATTAGTCATGCTGAAAAGAAGAATTAGAACTAATGGGATGAACCATGAGAAAAGAAACAAAACAAAACAAAAGAGAGAGAGAGAGCAAAGAAATAGTATGCTTCCATCTGCATTCAGACTCCATAGTTTTTCTCTGGATGTGGATAGCATTTTCCATCATGAGCCTTTTGGGGTTATCTTAGAATCTTGCTTTGCTGAGATGAGCTATGTCTATCCTGGTTCTGCTCACCTCACTCAGGGTCATGTACAACTTTCCTTTTCTGAAGTCCACCTACTCATCATTTCTTATAGCACAGTAGTATTTTATTACATTCGTATACCACAACTTTTTCAGCCATCCTGCAATTTCTAATTCTTTGCCACCACAAAAAGAATTGCTATAGAGGTGGAGCTCGGGAGACCGACAGACAGATGGACAGTCGAGACCGGGGCAGTCAGTCTAGCCTGAGAGACAGTCTGGAACGTAGCGTCTAAAACTAGACTAAGAGAAAAAGAGGGACAGTCGGAGAGAAAGAAAGCTATAGAAAAAGGGAAAGAGAGAGAAAGCAAGGAAGGAGAGCCAGAAGAGCAAAGATTGTGGACGAGCAGCTAAGAGCAATGGCAAGTAGCAGCACCAGCAGGGAGGAGGAGCGGAGCCTCTGGGAGTGTGAGCTCTATGTCCAGAAGCATAATATCCAGGCACTCCTTAAGGATTCCATTGTACAGCTCTGTACTGTTCGACTTGAGAGACCCATGGCATTCCTTAGGGAATACTTTGAGAGATTGGAGAAGGAGGAAACAAAGCAGCTCCAGACTATGCAGTAAACAAGTGCCCATTGTGAATCAAGGGAAGAAGAAATTTCTCCTCCACCTCCCAATCCAGTGGTTAAGGATCGGAGGTGAAGGGGGGCTATCAGTGCAGAAGTGTACAATGAGAAAGATGCTGCATCATATGTTATAAAGGTTATTCCAAAAGATTACAAGACCATGGCTGCTTTAGCTAAAGCCATTGAGAAGAATGTCCTGTTCTCACATCTTGATGACAATGAGAGAAGTGATATTTTTGATGCCATGTTCCCAGCCTCCTTTATTGCTGGAGAGACTGTAATTCAACAAGGTGATGAAGGAGATAATTTCTATGTGATTGATCAAGGAGAGATGGATGTCTATGTCAACAATGAATGGGCAACCGGTGTTGGAGAAGGAGGCAGTTTTGGAGAGCTTGCCTTGATTTATGGAACACCTAGAGCAGCAACTGTCAAAGCAAAGACAAATGTGAAATTATGGGGCATTGACCGAGACAGCTACAGGAGAATCCTTATGGGGAGTACATTGAGAAAGCGTAAGATGTATGAAGAATTCCTTAGCAAAGTTTCTATTTTCGAGTCTCTGGACAAATGGGAGCATCTCACAGTAGCTGATGCACTGGAACCTGCTCAGTTTGAAGATGGGCAGAAGACTGTAGTGCAAGGAGAACCAGGAGATGAGTTCTTCATTATCTTAGAGGGTTCAGCTGCTGTGCTTCAGCGTAGGTCGGAGAATGAAGAATTTGTTGAAGTGGGAAGATTGGGGCCCTCTGATTATTTTGGTGAAATTGCACTTTTGATGACTCGTCCTCGAGCTGCCGCAGTGGTTGCTCGTGGCCCCTTGAAATGTGTTAAACTGGACTGACCCCGATTCGAACGTGTTCTCGGTCCTTGCTCAGACATCCTTAAACGCAACATCTGGCAGTACAACAGCTTTGTATCACTGTCTGTATGAAATGTGGATTGCCCTGCTTGAGCCCATGCTTCACCCAGTCCTTTTCCTCATTTGCAGAACCATATGGCCATTGTCATTGTGGCTTCCTGTCTGTTTATATAAAACAAAGAGAAAAAAAGTTGCTTTCATTGCACCATTTTTAATTTGGAGCATTAGTCGAAGTGCTCTTTGTCCAGTTTAATAAATAGAGTTATATGGGAAAAAAAGAATTGCTATAAATATTTTTGTACATGTCAATCTTTTCCCCATTTTTATGATCTCTTTGGGATAGAGCCATAGAACTGATATTGCTGGGTCAAAGGGTGTACACATTTTTATAGTTCCAGACATAGTTCCAGATTGCTCTCCAAAATGGTTGGATCAGTTTACAACCCCACCAACAATGCATTAGTGCTCCAATTTTCTCACATCTGCTCCAGCATTTATAACTTTCCTGTTTTGTCATGTTAGCCAATCTAATAGGTGTGATGTGGTACCTCAGAATTGTTTTGATTTGCATTTCTCTAATCAACAGTGATTTAGAGCATTTTTCATATGCTTATAGATATCCTTAATTTCTTCCTCTGAAAACTGCCTGTTCATATCCTTTGACCATTTATCAATTGGGGAATGATTTGTATTCTTATAAATTTAACGCAACTCTCTCTATATTTTAGAAATGAGGCTTTTATCAGGGATACTGGTTGTAAAAATACTGTCCCAGTTTTCTGCTTCCCTCCTAATCTTGATTGTATTGACTTTGTGTAAAAACTTTTCAATTTAATGTAATCAAAATCATCCATTTTGCATTTCATAATATTCTCCATCCCTGGTTTAATAATAAATTCTTCCATTTTCCATAAATCTGACAGGTAAAATATTCCTTGCTCTCCCAGTTTGCTTATAGTATCAGCCTTTATATCTAAATCACATGCCCATTTTGACTCTATCTTGGTATAAGATGTAAAATATTGCTCTATGCTCAGTTTCTACCATACTGTTTTCCAGCTTTCCCAGCAAGTTTTATGAAATAGTGAGTTCTTATCACAGAAGCTAGGGTCTTTGGGTTTAGCAAACAGTAGATTAGTCAAGTCATTGACTACTGTGTCTTGCATACCTAACCTATCCACTGATCCACCACTCTATTTTTTAGGCAGTACAAAATAGTTTTGATGATTGCTGCTTTATAATACAGTTTAAGATCTGGTATGGCTAGGCCACCTTTCCTAACATTTCTATTCATTAATTCCCTTGATGTTCTGGACCTTTTTTTCTTCCAGATGAAGATATTATTTTTCTAGCTCTATAAAATATTTTTTAGAAGTTTGATTGGCATGATACTGAATAAGTAAATTAATTTAGGTAGAATTGTCATTTTTATTATATTATCTTGGCCTAACCATGAACAACTGAAGTTTTTCTAGTTATTTAGATCTGATATTATTTATGTGAAAAGCATTTTGTAATCATGTTCATATAGTTTCTGGATTTCTTTTGGCAGGTAGAGTCTCAAATATTTTATAATGTCTACAATAACTTTAAATGGAATTTCTTTTTATATCTTTTGCTGTTGCACTTTGTTAATAATATATAGAAATGTCAATAATTTATGTGGGTTTACTTTATATCATGCAACTTTGCTAAAGTTATTTATTATTTCAAGTAATTTTATACTTAATTCTCTAGGATTCTCTAAGTATACCTTCATATTATCTGCAAAGAGTGATAGCTTTGTTTCTTCCTTGCCTATTCTAATTCCTTCAATTTCTTTTTCTTCTCTTATTTCTAAAGCTAACATTTCTAGTACAATAGTTAATAACAGTGGTGATGATGGACATCCTTGTTTCACTCCCAATCTTATTGGAACTGCTTGTAGCTTATTCCCATTGCATATAATACTTGCTGATTGTTTTAGGTAGATGCTTCTTATCATTTTAAGGAAGACTCCATTTATTCCTATGCTCTCCTAGTGTTTTTAATAAGAATGGGTGTTGCATTTTGTTAAAAACATTTTCTGCATCTATTAATCACATGGTTTCTGTTATTTTTGTTATTGATATGATCAATTATGCTGATGATTTTCCTAATATTGAAAGAGTCCTCCATTCCTGATATAAATCCTAGCTGGTCATAGGGAATTATTCTCATGACAAGTTGCTGTAATCTTATTACTAATATTTTATTTGAAATTTTTGCACCTATATTCCTTAGGGAAATTGGTCTATAATTTTCTTTCTCTATTTTGACTCTTCCTTGTTTAGGTGTCAGTACCATATTTGTGTCACAGGAAGAATTTTGTAGGACTCCTTCTTCAGCTATTTCCCCAAACAATCTATATAGTATTGGAATTAATTGTTTTTAAGTGTTTGATAGAATTGATAGAATAATTGTAAATCCATCTGGCCCTGGAGATTTTTTCCTGGGAGTTCATTGATGGCTTGTTCGATTTCTTTTTCTGAAATGAGGTTATTTAAGTATTTTACTTCCTCTTCTGTTAATCTGGACAATTTATATTTTTTAAGTATACATTTCACTAAGATTGTAAAATTTATTGGCATACAATTGGGCAAAAGAGTTCATAGTTATTGTTTTAATTTTCTCTTCATTGGTGGTGAATTCAGCCTTTTAATTTTTGATACTGGCACTTTTGTTTTCTTCTTTTTTTTTTTAAATCAAATTAACCAAAGATTTATCTCTTTTATTTGCTTTTTTGCTGTTCTTTGTGATAACAAAGAATTGGAAAGAAAAATGAGTGGCTATTCATTGGGGTATAAATGAAATGGAATATTATTATGCAATAGGAAAAGATGGATATGAACAATTCAGAGAACCATGAGATTTTTATGAAGTGATGCATGAAGAAATGGGCTGACAGAAGAAAAATATATATAATAGCTACAACTACATAAATGAGAAGATCACAAAAAAAAATGCTGAAATGAAAGCAGAAGGAAGGTAGTCATGAAAAACAAATAACCAAACCCCCTCATAGCAGAAGGGTGTGGAATTTCTAGGGTAGAATGTAGCATACATTGTCAGATGTGGTCACTGTACTATATTGTATCTTTTGTTTGTTTTTCTTTGTTACCAGGGATACTTTAATCTGAAAGGAGGTGAAGAGTTCTGGGAAATGATGGCATTGTAAAGTAAGACAAAAGGCATCAATTAAGTCTGTTAAAAAATTAAACGAGTAGTTTAAATTAGATGATATCTAAGCTTTAAATCTAATGGGTATCCTATGTGTAGACATAGCCAAAGATTAATAAAATGTTGTGAAGGAAGGACATAGGTTCTTGAGTTGCAGGGAAACAATACTTTTGATACAGATGATGGAATCAAGATACATAAGGGGCACTCATGAAAAAAAAAAAGGGAGGTGACCAACCACTTGGCAAATTTAATAGTGTAGCAGGAATCAGAACCAACTTAGTGGTTTTGAGAACAAAACAAAACAATAAAATTCAGTAAAGAATAATGAAAGACAGAACCTTGGGGTACAAAACTAAATGCTCTCCTTGAAAAAAAAAAGGGGGCATGTATGTTGAAGAGTTTGAAGAAGATTCATTGAAGAGAGACAACGATGATTAAAAGAGTGGAAGATTAATCTGAGGAAAGAGGAAAGGAATGATAAATTAAACTCTCTGATGACCTGGGAGATCAGGATAATTTTCAAAAGCTAGCTCTCCTCTGTCTTCACTGGAGATAGGACAAGGACTTGGGCAAAATGAAGCAAGAGGGATCTAGGTTTAGCCTAGGGAAGAATTTGTGAACAGTGATTAGAATAAATAACAGCTATCAGAATAAATAACTGAGGAGTGTTTGTAACTATCTTTTGAAGATAGTTCAGAATAGGATTAATTCTTATCTATAGGTGGCAATGTAAGCGTAGTTCTGTCAGAAAAGAGGAGGTGGGCTAGATAACATCTTAAGTCTTCCTTCCCTAAAATTTGTGGATGCTTCCAATATGGATTCTGAAAACAGAAATGACTGGTAGCATTCAAATAAAATTGCTTACTTCAAATCTTTGGAATTGTTAATTAAAAGAAAAATGTTATGAGCAAGTTCTATGATTTCTCTGATTTCAGGTATGGCTCCTAAATTCAAATAAAATAAATTGAACTCCCACAAAAGATGTTTCACCAGCTTGCAACATCAGCACTAGATCATCCCACATTTAGCTAATGATGCATTGTATAATGCAGCTAGGCATCTGCAGCTCAAAGAAATATAGTGTGGGTGTCTTGAGATCATAATTTCCATTTCTGCAATATGCATTCATACTTTCTGAGAGATGGTTCTTCTTGAGCCTGACTGAATTTCTTTTAAGGCCGTGTGGTTTTTGGACCTGTGCTCATTTGCATTACAAATCAATTTGTTCAAACTAAAAGTACATGTAATTTCTAAGATATTTCACCCCCTTTGAAAATGGGCCCAGTCCAGAAAAACAAAAACAAGGACAAAACAAAAACAAAACTCGAAACATAGTGTCCTTCATTTGGAGTAAATGTATAAGTTAAGATTATATTCCATTTTTTAACCCTATTTATGATTTCATTGCTACACAGAGCTCCTAATTGAAAGGAGACCGATTGGTACTTGTTTCACAATTTTTTTTTTTTGCTTTTTGGAGGGCAATTGGGGTTAAATGAGTTGCCCAAGGTCACATTGTTAGTTTTTGTGTTAAGTGTCTGAGGCCAAATTTGAATTCAGGTCCTTCTGACTCCAGGATCAGTGCTCTATTCACTGTGCCACCTAGCCACCCGTTGTTTCACAATTTTATAGTCTTCAAGTTTGCCCAGGAGCATGGAGAGATTAAGTCAATTTCCTTTTTTTTAAAAAAGTCAATTTCTTAGAGTCACACAGTCATCATGTGTTAAGTCTTTCAGGTCCCAAGGTTGCCTCTGTATAACTATAAGGGAATATTATTGTGCCATAAGGAACAATAAATAAGCAACATTCTGAAAAACCTAGGAAGACTTGTTTGAACTGATATAGAGCAAAGAAAGCAGAATCAGGAGAATAATATACACCTTGAATACAGTAATGTAAATAAATCAGCACTTAAAGGCAACTTATATCAGATTAAATTCAATGACCTTGTCCCTGAGGACAGATGATGTTAACACCACCTTCCTCCTTAAAGTAGAAAACTTTGGGACTACTTACTAGGATGGTTTATCTTATGCATTGGTCTGCTTTTCTCCACTTTCTAAGTTTGTTACAAGGGAGAGTTCTATGGGTCAGAGAATGTATATGGAAATGATTGTAGTGTAAAAACCAAAAACTGTAATCTTATTTACTTTAAATGAACTATTAATAAATGAGCGCAGGTAGGTGGTGCACTGGATAGTATGCTGGGCCTGGAGTCAGGAAGATTTATTTTTGTGAATTCAAATCTGTCCATAGATACTTATTAGTTCTGTGACCCTGGGAAAATCACTTAACCGTGTTTGCCTCAGTTTCCTCATCTGTAAAATGAACTGGAGAAGGAAATGGCAAGTCATTCCAGTATGTTTTCCAAGAAAACCCCAGATGACGTCACAAAGAGTTGGATGTAACTGAAAATGACTGAACAGCATTAATAAATAAGAGAGGATCTGTTAAAACATTGTCCAGCTACACATATATGGTCTCTTTGCTGTTCCTCACACAAAATACTTCAACTCCTAAACCTTGGAGATTGTTTTCCCCCATACCTGGAATGATCTTCCTTCTCACCCTTACCTCCTGGCTTCCCTGACTTTCTACTAGGCTCAGCTTAAATTCTACCTTGTAAAAGAAGTCCCCCTCAATGATAATACCTTTTCCTCTGAGATTAGCTCCAATTGACCTTGCATATGTCATGTCTGTACATAGTTGTTTGCATATTGTCTTTCCCATTAGACTGTAAGCTCCTTGAAGGCAAGGACAGTTTTTGTTAGTTTTTCTTTGGATCTCCAAGACTTAGCACAATGTTATGGTAGGTGCTTGTTATTTATTGTTTTGTCTTTCATTCTTGAAGAGGCCCAATGATATCAGGAGGGTGATGTCTTAACCTGCAAATGAATTGGACTTAAATGAGGAAGGATTCTGCTAAGTCATTGACCTTACTTTATGCTCCAGAGTCTAGTGGCAAGAAATAGGTCAGGATGACTAGTGATGGCCTCAGATGCCAATGGGACCCTGGCCATTTTAAGCTAAAATCTTTCCCAGGTCTAAGTTTGATGTTTATTGACTTACTGTTATGATAAAGATATAGCTACCTATTCCCTACTACGTGCCTGTTGGGGTACAAAGACTATTCAAATACTTGGAAGGTATGTCAGCTAATCATTGAAGGGATTGCCAAAATGAATGAGATCACAGATTCATTTGAGTACCCTTTCCTTCCTTCCCAACTTAGATCTATATCACTTAAATTTATATTCAAATCAGTTAAAAATTACTCTAGAAAATAGTTATGCTATATAACTGCATGTTTTAATTCACTAATTTACATACCGAAGTGCCAGAAAAATGAGACAAAATTGCTCTTTAAAAATCTGTATGTGTAATAACCACAAATGTTGGTATGATCGGAAGAATATTGAATGGGAAATTGAGAGACCTGTATTAAATTACACCTCACTATCCATATGACTGTGGCATAACAATATTTCTGAGGATGAATTGAGATAATGTATGCATAGCACTTTAGGAATATTAAAGCAGCACATGCAAATTATTATTGTTGTTGTTGTTGTTGTTGGAGTGATACCTGTCACTGAGCTGAAATAGTTCCAACAGAGATTTCAGTGTATTTTAGGAAGCTATTGATCTGTTCTAAAATGAACATACAACAAAATCTTGTCAAAGTCCAAGGTCAGTCCCTTCCTTTCCTGAGAAAGTTGGGAGGATTCCATAAAAACATATTGGCCATTTATTCTGAGAAAATACTGTAGCAGCTGCAGAGGGAAGGGAAACTATATAACTTAAATATACACTGAGAGGTGAATTCTTACCATCTAGGATAAAATGGCAGGAATACCTATCATGAGGATAGAAGAGAGGAAGTCATGTGGGACAGAGAAAGAGAGAGAAGAAAATTCTAACATACCTACCCACTTTTATGATGGGAATAGACAAAAAGACTTATAGGAGAGAGACAGCCAGAGAGGGAAATCTTCATAAGTTTCTAAGCCATTTAAGGCAAGATAAGATGACTAGAAGGAGAGAAAGAGAGAGCAAAATAAGCATTTAATTGGTTGTATTGTTAAATAGAATAAATTTCAAAACTTAAAGGGACCTTAGAAATCATCTAGCCTAACCTCAAATGAGGAAGTTGAAACTTGAAAAGATGAAGCGTTTTGTCTGTGGTCACACTAGTTTCTGTCAAAGCTGAGAGTAAAATTCAGGTTTCCTTAGATCCTCATTTAATGGGATTCATACACAACAGACTCATGAATTTCAAGCACCTTTAAGCTACTGGAAAATTACTGAGGACTGAGAGTTATTGCTATCTTAAATGTCTAATTTGAAAGTATTCATTGCCATAGTTATCAGTTCATGAGTCTGATTTCATGATTTCAAATCTGGCATCAGATATTTACTAGCTATGTTATCTGGGGCAAGTCACTTAATTGTGTTTGCCTCAGTCCCTCATCTGTAAAATGAACTGGAGAAGGAAATGGAAAACCACTCCAGTATCTTTGCCAAGAAAACCTCAAATGTGGTCATGAAGAGTTGGACATGATTGAAAAATGACTTAAAAACAAATAAAAGTGAAGGTAGCTGATTGTAGCAGTAATGCAAGTTTGGGGCTTGGCAAGGCATGATGCTGATAGAATAAAGGACCTAATAAACTTTATTGAAAAAAATAAATGTGCCACAGACTCATTTTTCCTTGCCTCAGTCCCCTTACCTTCTCTTCCATCCAGTTACACTATTTCTTTGTTTGACTGTCAGGACAGGGGCCATCTAGGACAACAGATTAGATATGGTCATACTCTCTAGGACCCATTCCTGGAACATTTGCCGAAATCCATCTGGGAAGATGGGCTGTTTGAGAGGAGAGAGAGAGAAAAAGAGAGAGAGAGAGAGAGAGAGAGAGAGAGAGAGAGAGAGAGAGAGAGAGAGATCTGTTGAAAATATTAAACATAGAGAAGTTATCTTCATAAAGGGGTTAGTGGGCCGAGAAGGTTCCTGTTTTTATTTTAATTTTGTCATTGAATCTTCAGTGGCTAGGAAAGTGCCTGGCACAAAGTAAGCATTTAAATACTTTTTGAAAAACTCAGTTTAAATACAGTGGCCAATGTTGGTACTATATGATTCAATCTAAAGGACACATTTTTCCTTTTTGTTAATTAGTAAAGTATATAAATGTACAAAAGTAGAAAGTGACATGTGCTATTAGTCACAACCACACTATAAGGAAGTTTTATTTTTTCCCCCTCATCTTTTGTGGGATGTGGTTTGCGGAAGCTTTGTTTGGGTCTTTGTTGAGAAGTATCTTTTGTTTCAAAACAAAATGTATTAATGATTTTTAAAAGATCAAAAATAAATATTGATTGGTTAATCAACTCCATTCTGGTAACACTGCATTAGGGAAAAGACTTTTCTCTTTCCTTTTGTCCTAGGAAAAAGAAAGGGGAGAGTTAGGGAATCTGTTATCAACAGTTACCATTCATTAGTCTCATGAATGTTAACATGGTAACTAGAAGAACCCGGCAGAGCTGTGGAATCTAGGGCAACAGCTAAAATATGTCAAGCATAATTATTATTGCCATTCCTGCCTACAAGGAGAATTCTTAAGTGAGGTATCTTAAAAAGAAGGGTGGTTACTTCCCTAAACCTCAGTTTTCTTATCTGTAACACTGGACTCAATTACCTCAAAGGTCCCTTCCAGCTCTTGTCCCAACCCAACTTGTACTGGCAGTCCTAATCAAGTCATGACAAGCCCTTATCATGTGTCAGGCACTATACTAATTGTTGGATCTACAAAACAAAAAACAAAAAACAACCCCTGCCTTGAAGGTAACCACTGAGGTCTTGGATCCTAAGGAACTAAAGTATTTTCCATTTTCACAAGAGAGATCACCATCATTTACTGAACCCAGGTTACCATCACTAGGCAAATAAATGGAAAAGGACTTTAGCTCCAAATCCCGAGTGATAAATGGACAACAATTAGGCATAGAATACTGGACTTTGAATCAGAAAAGACCTGGGTTCCAATCCTACCTCAGACATTCACTTGGCCAAGCTTCTTGACCAAGTCATGTAACCTCTATGAGTATGCTCATCTGTAAAACAAGGGGGTTAGACTCAATGGCCTCTAAGTCCTTTCCAGCTTGAAATCTATGATTCTGGACAAAATTGGTTGTCTGCTGCCTTTGAAAAATACTGAATTAGGAGAGGTACTGATCTTAGGAAGCTTTCTGAGTGGTACATAGGTTGGGCCCAGCTGAGAGGCAGTGGTAGGGTATCACTTAAGGCAATCACTGTTCTTATTACCTGCCTCAGGGCAGTTGGTCAGTTCTCCTGAAAGAAAAGTTTGTGATAACACAGTTCAGATAGAGTCTAGGTTGCTTATAAGTGAAAGCAATAGGAGGCTTGCCTTATCTCTCTAGGGATTAAATTGCATAATCTTGGATAATTATTCAACTCTCTGATTATCTGTCTCAAATCTGGTATTCCTTCAAGAAACATGTATTTGATCCTATGTGTATCCTGTAGAAGAAATAGCATTTGTTTTTTAGAGTAATAATGAGAACCCTGTAATTGATCTGAATGCCAACAGGAGTACTCTTTTGAACACATTGGGTCAACAAGGTTTAATTTCTCAGTTAAAGTAAAACCCCAGATTTGTCCAGTTAAAAACATGACTAATTAGCACAGCTGGCTAGACGGTGGTGCTAGCAAGGCTAATGTGACAGGTTTGATCCTAGAAACTCCATTCTAGAAGGGATATTGACAAATTGGAGTACATTGGGATGGTGATATAAACCATGCTTTATGAATATTGGTTGAAGAAAATCGAAATGTTTAGCCTGGAAAAACATGAACTAAGGGGAACATAATAATAGTCCTCAAATATCTGAAAGATTTTCATGTGGAAGAGACATTAAATTTGTTTGTTTGGCCCCAGAGAAGAGAACTAGCAGCAATGGGTAGAAGTTACAGGCAGTCATATTTCAGTTCAACATAAATGAAAGCTCTCATTATTAGAGATATCCCCAAATGGAAAGGGCTGCCCCAAGGGACAGTAAGTGCCCCATCCCTTCAGATCTTCAAATGGAGATTGAATGACCACTTGTTGAAGATAAGATAGATGATTTGGGTAGGGCTTGCCCTAGATAATACCTCAGAGCAGTTCTGATTTGAAATTTATAATTCTATGATCCTAGGAGGATCATTCAGCTATTCATAGATTAAAATTGGCCTGTGAATTCCTGCTAGTCACATCATAAACATATAGTATTGATCACAAGGTAGAAGGATTGAAATACTGTGCCAATCTTTAACTAAAACCTGAGAAGTCAAAAAGTATTAAGTTTTTGTGATGTTTCCAAAGCTCAAGGCATGATCTAGTCATGGTGAATAGCTTGATATTTATATCTGTATACACATTATATATAATATTGCATATTCACATATATTTTTATATTTACATAAACACATAATAGTACATATATTTATATATGCACTATATTTATAATATTTACATTTATCATGTATCTAATATATATTTTGTGTGTATAAGTATATACAAATGTAAATAGAGATGAAATACATATATGGTAAATGTGAGGCATAGTATACTTAGATATAAATATTGCTTGTTGTTGTTCAGTTGTTTCAGTTGTGTCTGACTCTTTGTAACCCCATTTGGGGTTTTCTTGGCAAAGATACTGCTTTGATTTGCCATTTCCTTCTCCAGCTCATTTTCTAGAAAAGGAAACTGATACAAACAGGGTTAAGTGACTTGTCTAGGGTCACACAGATAGAAAGTATGAAGGTGAATTTGAACTTGGGTCTTCCTGACTCCAGCTTGGTGCTATATCCACTGTGTCAGCTAACTGACCCAGATACAAATGTATAAGCCTACATATCTCAAACTATTCACCACGATTAGATCATGCCCAAGAAATAGAGATGTATATGTACATATATATACATATATATTTATATGTGCATGTATATGCTATAGTATATATGTGTATATATGTATATATGTATCACAGCAATTAGATCACAGATACATACATGCCTACAAACATGTATGTGTGCATATATATATGCATACACACAAATAATATGTATGTATATGTATAATCACATGGATAATTGAGGGATCACAGAGCTAGAGCCAGAAGGGCCTCAGCACAAATGTACTGGTAAAATGTTTGACAACCCTCTCTTAGGGGGAAAATTGTTTCTCATATCTTTAAGTTTAATCTCCATCATTCACAATTTTTACATCACTTTCTTCAGTCTAGACAATCAATAAAATAATAAATCAAGCCCCAATTTGTAATATTTGCTATTTTTTTTCTTTTTGGAGAGAAGAAGGTAGGGCAATTGGGGTTAAGTGACTTGCCCAAGGTCACACAGCTAGTTTTGTGTTAAGTGTCTGAGGCTGGATTTGAACTCGGGTCCTTCTGATTCCAGGGCCGGTGCTCTATTCACTGTGCCACCTAGCCACCCCGATATTTGCTAATTTTTGAGGTATAGATGCTCACCATGAAAATTGAACACTTGACTCTTGGGGCCAATCCAGGTTGGCTCTAGGACTGCCCTGGACCCCAGAGGCTATCTAGTCTTTCTTCTCGTTTTACAAAGGAGAAATCTGAGTCCCAGAGAGGTTAGGTGCCATGTTCAAAGTCACATAAGTCATACAAAGTCACAGCATCAGATTTGGAATTTGGAGTCAGGTCTTCTAAAAACAAATCCATTGTTCTCTCTACTATACCACACTGTCTCCTTCCAGAGAAAGTATACTTGGTGGTTGCATTTATATTTTTACATTAATTTCTATTTCATTTTAATGCAGCATAAATCTGGTCTGATGGAAAGAGAGTTCTCAAGGCCACAGGAAATCATATCTTCCCTGGACAGTTTGATCACTGCTCAGTTTCCTCATTAAAATGAGATTAGGTCATAGAGCTCCAGATTTTCTAGTAATGGAGACCTGAAGGAAAAGCTTAGTTTTCAGTGTGGTTTGGAGACATAGCTGATTACCTTGGAGATAAGTCTGAATATGGAGGGAGTACAAATGCACTTTTTAGAACAACAACCCCAAAGAAAAATAAATGCTGTGCAATTACAGTGGCTAAGCTTGACTCCAAGGAAGATATGAGAACATATGCCTCCTCCCTATCTTCGCAGAGGTGGGGGACAATTAGCATGGGATATCCCATGTGCTTTTCAAGCTCAGTTGTCATATTTGGTTTTTCTTTTTCTTTTTTTTTTTGGAGGGCAATTGGGGTTAAGTGACTTGCCCAAAGTCACATGGCTAGTTTGTGTGTGTGTGTGTGTGTGTGTGTTTGTGTGTGCGTGTGCAAGTGTGTGTGTGTTTAGTGTCTGAGGCCAAATTTGAACTCAGGTCATCTTGACTCCAGGGCTGGTGCTCTATTCACTGCACCACCTAGCCACCCCATTGTCATATTTGTTTTGCTGAACAGCCCTCCATTTTCTATTTTATTCTTTATCACAAGGGTTAACTCTCATTGGGAAAGAATATATTTTAGTTAGTTGTAAAATGTTAAAGATGTACTCCAATAATTAATATTGCTTACAAAAGTCTGCTTTTCTCTACTAATGCCCCCTTTCAGGATACCCTTGGTGAGTTTCATAAAGATTTTGTATATATGGGAAGATAGATAATAATTATTAATCCCCTTTTTATTTTAATTTTTTTGTATTGGTCTCTCAATACCCTCACAATTGTGTTTCCTCAAGCCTTTATTTTCTCTATGTATATTTGGTCCAAACAGACTGCAATACCATCTTTGTTCTCTTTAGTGCCATTTTTATCACCCCTATAAACATATTCAGGACTGTAATATTAGCGTCTAAGTGTAGTGGTTCCATTGATCTTTATGGAGAAAACAGTTTATTATAATAAATTTTTTCTAAATCTTTTCCATTTTTATTTTTTAAATTTTCATTCATAAATGCCCTTAATATGACCTTGATTAGTTGGCTATCTCACCACAACTTCTTCAAAGTGGTTTTACCCTGGTCTGCTACTCTCTCTTTATGAGACAATGCTGCTCATAATTATCTACCGGCTTTTTTCATAAGATTTAATTTTTTAAAAATTCTCATCCAGTATTGTCCTGGGCAGTTATTTCTCTCCATTTGGCAAGTAGTTAGATGTTCGTTGACTAGGGTACTTTTGGGGCTCTTTTGGTACCCTTGTTGTGGCAGTTAAATTGGTAAAGCTCCTGAATAAAATTGCTATTTTTGGTGCAATTTCTATTTTCCACAGATGGACAACAACAACAAAAAAGATATCAATAAATAGGCAACAAAAAGAGAATATGTCGGTAAACATATGTCTGTACTTATCTATATCTATATCCATATTTCTTAAGTCTTTTTAATGAGGCCCTATAGTCTAATGATTATTCCCAAGTGGCCCATGTGTAAGTAAGCTGTAGAATTTGTTGCCTCTTTAACCCTAATTTTTTTACCTTCACAAATATAACACATAAAATGTACCATGTTAGATCTGGAAGGAAACTTGGATATCATCTTGTCCAATCCTCTTATTTTATAGATGAGAAAACTGAGGACCAGTAAGGTACCGTGATTTGTATAAGATTCATGTAAATGGTACATAGCTGATTTGGGATCTCTAACTACAGATCCAAACACTCTTTCCACTGTGCCATATTAGTTGTAGTAGAATGCTTTTAATTCCTTTCAAGCTCTTGAGCCATGATGATATGTTCATCTGATCGGGCATCAGAATACTTATGTTCTATTCCTGGGTTTGCCATGCAAAGCCTTATGCTTTATTCTGAGATGCCTATGAAACTGAGCTCACTATGAGCCCACAATTCAGTACAGAGACAGGATACCAGCACTTCACACAGTGCCTGGCACACAGTAGGTGCTTAATCAATACTGGTTTTAACCTTTAATATCTTAACATTACACTAAGACTTTTGGGACAATCTCTGTCTTTGGAAAGACACAATGGATTAAACCAGATACAGTTCAAGAATCCTTTCTCTGATCTCCCATATCCTTGAATCTCCCTCTTCCAATATTTTCTTCATCATGCCTTAATCCCACTGAGCCCTCTTGAGACCAAGATAGCTAATTGTAGCAAATTGCAGAATGCTTTGTCCACAAAAGGAAGATGAGGGCTTTTGGGGGGGCAGTGTTAGGGGTGACTATTAAAACTTCATTTTCAGTTTCATTTTAGTTCAGGATTTGATTCCCATAGTTGAGAAAAGTTATCAGTTTTACCCCTACTCATACTGAGGGAACTAAATAATTATTAATCAGCTTGATGATCTAATTAAGAAGAGGACTTTTACTAATCCTTTAAAGCAAATGAATTACAACTCTGCACTCTGAAGTGACCCAGCAGATGAAACCATGCAGGGGGAATAAAATCTGATTTCCATAGCTTATCAAAACCAAGATAAGAACCCATATTCTTTTATTAAAATCTGTTTAGCACAATTAAAGTATGAAATGTTGCCTCCTTTATCAGAATGTTTTTTGACAGCCCAGGGAACAGACCTACTTCTGACTCTTACCAAAGCTCTGAGCAGTGACTAATATGAATTTATCCTTATTCTACTCCCATGCAGCATGGGAAAAAGATTGAGAACAAGCCGTTACAAACAAATGTGTTTCTACCATCAGACTTTTCCCTCTGCATACTAGGCTAATGATAGCCTTTTATCATCTTACAAAGGAAAATTACTAAAAAAAAAACAAAAACCCTGTTAAGCCACAGAGTTAGCACAACAGAAACTGCATGACACAATGGGTTCTAGTTGAAAAAAAATTAAGGATTGGATTGGAAGTCAAGAGATGGGGTTCTAGTCTTGACTTTGTCATTAATTAATCAGACAAATGGGGTTCTAGTCTTGACTTTGTCATTAATTAATCAGACAAATCACTTGACCTTTCTAGGCCTCTGCGTATTCTCTTCTGCATAATTGAAAGGCCTGGATTAGGTGATCTCTCAGGTACAATCCGGCTCTAAAACTCAGTGCCCCTGTTCCATTGCTATAGCATTGCCATGGAAATTCAATTCAATTTAATCCAGCCTAGAATGCAAACTTCTCAAGGACAGGGAAATGTTTCCTTTCTGTTTTTGTATACTGAAAGCATACTAGTGTGCCTGACAAATTGTTGAACTGATTTGAATGAATAAATATTTATTGAGAGTCTACTTATGGGAGGACCTGGGCTAAGTGTTTCAGATAATTTAAAGATGAAACCAAAAAGTCAGTGACAAAAACAGATGAAATCCTGTGGGAAATAAATGCAAATTGTTCAAAGAATTCCAAGATGGCTTTTCCTATTAGTAATCTGTTACTCACTAAAGCAAATTCACAAATAAAGTCTTAATACACACAACTTTTCCCCCATCAAAAAAAAAAAAAGAAAAAAACAAAACTTCAAATACTATTCTAATTCATTGGATGCCATTTTCTTCTCTGCTTAGAGAGAAACAAAGTGCCTTACCTAAAGATGTAGGGAATGAATGGCAGAGTTAAAGTTGGATTCTAGAAGTTTTTCTACCATCCCTTGAGTCCTCTTGGCTAATTAAAGTATTAGCTGATAAGAAACATCATACTATAAGAGGAAGAACATTGGCTATGGGATTAGGAAGAGCTTGGTTCAAGTCTTAGCTCAGCTACTCACTACTAAAGTCATGTGGGCAAATTTTCTCATCAGCAAAATGAGGTCTCTGAACAAATGGCTCTTTTGTATACTTGTTGCCTAATATAGTGCTTTGCAACATACTAGGTGCTTAATAAATGGATCTAGAGCTGAATTTTTGAACTAAATATCTAAGATCCTTTCCAGTTCTAAAGTTCTATGGTCCATTACTTTTTGTAAAGACTAATGGATTGAAATTTTTACCATACAAAGAATTGAAGCTGAAATTAGGGACTTCTGGCAAATTTCCCTTCAAACCACAACAGAACTTCCTTTGGTGCTGAAGGAAGTTCCAGGGTAAGTAGATAGCTGAGTAATGGTGACAAAGTTCAGAGAGTCAGGAGCGCAGCGTTATATGAAATATATAAATTTGGCTAGTAGTAGTAGTAGTAGTAGTAGTAGTAGTAGTAATAGTAGCAGTACTTTACTTTGTTTATTTTATTTTATTTTGTTTTGTTTTTTGGAGAGTGATTGGGGTTAAGTAAGCAACTTGCCCAAGTTCACATGCCTAGTTTTTGTGTTAAGTGTCTGAGAGTTGGATTTGAACTCAGGTCCTCCTGATTCCAGAGCCGGTGCTCTATTCACTGTGCCACCTAGCTGCCCCAAGTATTTTACTTTGTTTGGACAAAAAAAAGGTAGAAGCATTATTTTTAGTACTGGCTATTATATTTTAGGAAGGACATAGTCGTAAGCTCCTAGAGGGCAGCATTGCTTCACTTTTGTCTTCGAATTTCTAGCATCTAGAAACATGCACAAAATAGGTGTGTAGTAAATACTTGTTGAAGCTGATAAGCTAAAGAGCAACCAGGATGGAAAAGAGCCTTCAGTTCCTGCCATATGAAGACTGGTTGAAGGAATTTAGGATATTTATCCTGGAGAAGAGAAGACTTAGGGGTGAGGAGGGGAGAAAAGGATGTGAGAGTTATCATCAGATATTTACTGGGCTGCCACATGGAAGAGGGATTAAATTTGTTTTTATTAGTCCCAAAAGACAGAACTAGAAACAACGGGTAGAAATTTTGAGAAGGTTGAGGAAAGGAGCAAATTCCTAACAATTAGCACTGTTCCAAAGTAGAATGAATTATCTGGAGAAGTGAAGGAAAATGCATTTCTATTAGTGCCTATAGTGTGCCAAGTACTTTACAAATATAATGTTATTTGATTATATTTATATTACATATTTACATGTAATTATACATTACATGTTTATTCATATAATTATATATATTATGTTCATATAATGTATTATACATAACATATTCCTATTTCCTCACAATAATCCTGTGAAGTCCTGGCATTACTACTATTCCCATTTTACAGATGAGGAAACTGAGGCAAAGTGACTTGGCCAGGGTCACACACTTAGTAAGTATCTGAAGCAGGATTTGAACTCGGGTTTGTCTGAGTCTAGGTCTTGTTCTCTAGCTACTGAGCTACCTCACTGGTTCTTCCTCATTGAAGGCATCCTAGTAAAAAGTAATTGAGCACCTTTATGGTTTAGTTGAGATGGTCACTTCCATCCCTTCCAACCCTGAGATTCTTTGATTCAGGGACATTTTTGATAGAGCAGTTAGGGAGTTATGATGAATTTTTAATAGATTATTCCTGATGAATTTTGTTTGTTTGGTCCCCATTGTATATAATTTAAAAGAAGACTGAGGGTAACAATGTGGTTTAGTGGAAAGTGGAATCACAGGACTGACTACAGTCTGGAGAGGTCAGTCTGAACTGTGTGACATAAGTCTGACCATACACAACTCATTTAACCTTTCATCTATTTATTCATTGGCAAAATGAGCATGCTAATACTCATTATGTGGGAAGTACTAGAGAAAGCTGAGTTGTTTTTAAGGAAGGCTGTGGTAGTTAGAACACTGGACTAGGACCTATGAAGGATTTAGTCTAAATCACCCTTTACACATTTACTAGCTGTGTGATCTTGGGCAAGTTTTGTAACTGCTCTGAGCCCTGTCTTCCTTATCTGTGAAATGGACATGATGATAGGACCTAATTGACAGGGTTATAGTAGAATAAAATAAGAGAATGAACATAAAGCATTTTGTAAATCTTGAAGCACTATATAAATGCCAGTTACTAAAATCTTATTTAGGAAATAAAGATTCAGGCTAATAAATGTTAATTTGAAATTTAATATCCTAGTATTGTTGGATGACACTAATCTCTCAAAGAACAATCAAAATAAGGCAAACTGTTTTTGAATATCAAAGGCACTTTCAGGTCTCAGTTAATAGATGGATAGACTCCACTAAGACTGCAGTCTTTTCTTCTTTTTAGATTATGTCTATGTATTTGTGACCCAAACAATCATAATTAAATACAAACGTTTTATTCTAGAAAGAAGCACAAGAAAGAGGCACAAAATCTCAATGAGGAAAAAAAATAACCCTTTTCTCAAAAATATACTTCAGTAAAATTAAGATATGTATATTCCAGTGTATAAAGAATTATTCTAATGTGCTAGCTACATTGGAATTCCAAAGGACAGTGATGAAAGTTGATCACTTACTCTGATAATCAGGAAGTATCACATTTTACAGTAAAAAGAGTTGTTTAAACTGGGTTAAGAGAAGCTAGGTAGTGCAATGGGTAAGTTGGGCCTGGAGTCAGAAAAACCCATGTTCCTGAATTCAAATCTGGACTCAGACACTTACTAGCTGTGTGATCCTGGGTAAGTCAATTAACCCTATTTGCCTCAGTTTCTTCATCTGTAAAATGAGCTGGAGGGAAAAAATGACAAACCACTGTGGTATCTTTGCCAAGAAAACCCTTAACAGAGTGGCAAAAAGTCTGACACAACTGAAATGACTGAACAACAACAACAAAACCTGGGTCAATGCAGTCCCCTTCAGAACCTCCCTACTTGAAGTCTATTTATTTCTCTTTCTTGCATTTTTCATTTTTATTTTCTTACCTCCTTTTTCCTCCTCTTCCTCATTTTGTATTATTTGTTTTTCTTTTGTCCAGAGCTACCTTATCTTTCCTCTCCATCCTCCTTCCAACTGCCATGTTATAGAACTATGATTTGTCCTTCTTGTTGAATGTCCTACTTATATTGATTCTGGAACATTATTTTATTTTTGAAAGGACTGTATATTAGAAAGAATTAAGGAAAAAATAAACATGAACTATTCCAAAATGACAAGAGACTAAATTCCACCATTATTCCAGCAATCTTCCCAGAGTTCATAGAATCATGAGATTTCAAAGTTAAAAAGGAACTTAAAAAGGCTACTAGTCCACTTCATATGCTCTCTAACCATACCTAAGTGGCCAGCCTTTTCTTCAAGACATTGCCTAAGAGGCAAACCAGCTAACTTACTAGGGCAATTCATTCTATTTCTACTTTTGGGCAGTCATAATTGTTATGAAATTTTTCCTTATATCACACCTAAATTTGTCTTACTGAAACTTTCATCTATTGATCCAAGTTTTGCTCTTTGGGGCCATGCAGAACAAACGTATTCTTTTCATCAAGGGGCAGCCCTCCAGATCCTTGTGCACATCTATAATTTTCTAATACCTTCTCCATCTGGTTCTTTTTTTTCCTCCAAGTTAAATGTTAGAGTTCTTTTAACCAGTTCTCTATGGCATGAACTTGAGTCCTTTCTCCACAGAGGCTACATTCTTCTGTACATGCTCTGTCTTATTTGTGCTCAAAGGAATCTGCGATCATATACTGATTCTGAAGTTCCTTCCAATGAAACCCTCTACAAAGGCCATTCCAGTACCTTATTATGGTGGGTGATGCGGAGGTCTGGATTCTTAATGGATATGGCAGCTTCTATATGGTGGAAAGGCTTCAGATATTCTCTGAAGCCTGACTAAGTCTGTTTTCCAAGGTTCAACCTTGTCAACTAAGGAAAAGTTGATTTCACCACAGGGTAATGATATTTATTTTTTTATTTTTATTTTTTGCCTTGGCAAACCATGAAACATATGGCCTCAAGAATTGAACACAATGCTCTAGATGCTGTGGTCTTACCAAGGTAGCATATAGTAAGAAATATCATCTTATTCCTGAACAATATACCTTTCTCTAAGACTGATTTAGCTTTCTTGGCTGAATTAACTCATAGTCTAACTGTAGTTCACTAAAACCCCAAGTTGTTTTCCAGATGAATTCTTGTCTGTCCATGCCTCCTCCATTTTGTGCTTGCCAAGTAGATTATTGAACTCAAGCATGAGACTTTACATTTATCTGGTCAGTTTCATCTCAGATTTAGGCCAACATTCTAGCCCATCCAGGTCTTTTTGAGTCCTAGCTTTGTCCTCCACTGTGTGAGCTATTATTCCCAGTTTTCTGTCATTTACACATTAGAAATTATTTGATCAAAGCAACTGAGGCAACATGTACTTTGCCTGTAGGGATTGCACTGAAGGCCTAATTTCCTGACTCCTCTTGCTGTTAGTGACTTTCCTTTATAACAGCAAAGAAAATTTTAACATTAACAGGTTTAATGATGATGTTCTATATGTTTTCTAGAGTTCAAGCATAAAAGGTCAGGCAGAAAGACATTAGCATTTTATGAAATGGACCTTTAAAGGTTAGTACTTCATGTGTCAGGATTAAAACTATTATCCTACATTTAATTTTTCCCAGGAGATAGAGATTTGAGAGAAAGGAGATGTTTTAGGGGAAATAAGATTATTTTTTCTTCTAATAGGACATAAAATAAGTTAGGGCTGAAGGAAAAAAATGGCAGTGTTTATACAGAGCCAAATTCAAAATCCTTTCTGAATAACAAATTTAACAATTTAAGAGTTTCCCCTTTTCCTAGGGAAAAAGAAAATAATGTCCTTACTTGCTGAATGAGGTAAGTAGCCATAACCAGTCCACAGAAAAATATTAAATGAAAAAAATGAACTTTGATAATTTCCCAAAGCACTGTAATACTATGCAAAATATTCTGGATTTAGAGACAGATGGCCTGGATTCATATCCTGGCTCTGAACTTTACCTTCCGTGTGAACTTGGATCAATCACTTGAACTAGGGCAGAAAAATTAGAAAGTTGGATTAGGTATCCTCTAATATCTCTTCCAGCTCTAAAGTCTATTATTATGCGTGTGCATATGTGTGTGTGTGTGTGTGTGTGTGTGGGTGTGTGTGTGTGTTCCTATCCTTAGATCTTAGAAGGGCCTAGTCCATAGAATTCTTATTGATTGATAGTGATTTTCTCCCTATGCTTGATTTTCTCTAGGGACCCATCCATTACTTTATTACTACAAAAGTGTTACTCTCAGCTGGTTGTCAGCTAATGTTCTTCTGTCAAACATGGCAGGGGTGTGCTGAATGGTTCACCCTGGCTCTGAGTTCTATAGTTAAATTTTCAGTGAGAGCATCTACACCTTGAAAATCAGAAAATGCTACAAATCCAGACTTGATTTACTATTTTGTTGATTGTCTAGACTTAAGAAAGTGATGGAGAAATGTTAACAACGTATATTAAGCTTAAAAATTATATTTTTTGTGCACTATTTTCCCCAGAAGAATTACTTCTAAACATTTCCCCGAACACCTTTGCCTAGATGTCACATTTCCCAAGGGATTTATGTTGTAGATGTCATATGTGAACTGGTTGAAGGAACTGAAAATATTTAGCCTGAAGAAGAGAAGACTCATGGGGGCATGATATCTATGTTCTAATATTAGGAGAGCTTTCATGGGGAGGAGGGATTTGTTTTGTTTGATCTGTGAGGGAAGACCCAGGAAATTTCAAGGTAAAAGTTGCAAAGAGACAAACTTAAGCCTGTTGTCAAGAAAAAAAGCTAACAATATGAGTTGTAACAAAGAGCAGTGGGCTGCCTTTAGTGGTGGGACTGCTTCCATGGACCTTTCTAAATAGAGGATGGAGGACTCCTTATTCTGTGTGTTATTATGGAGAGTAATTTTGTTCATGGGTTAATCTGGTAAGGTCTCTTCCCATTCTCATTTTCTGTGATTATGTGAGATGATTCTTGGAGCCTACTAAGTCTTTAAGACTCAAAAAAATAGTGAAATTTCATATACTATGGCAAGGAATGAAAGCTGACTCTCTGCAAGGGTCAGTTTTTGTCCTTTCTTGTCTCAAATCTCTGGTGAGGTCCTCATGGAAAGGACTTTGTGTCATATCTCTTAAGCTGATGAATGATAGGTGAGTGATAGGTAAGAGAGATGTTACTGCTGTTCATGGGAGATCTCCCTTTGGACCCCTAATGCTTCTGGGTCTGCAGATGTTACAGTGAAGCAAGGAGAATCTTACAGCCTCTAAATGAAATCCCTTGGGTTGAGGACTTGTGTGAGACACATGAACTATTACTCACCTTCACCTAGTAGTGTGTGTCCCTGATTTATTCTGCATTGACTTCCAGAATCCTGGGCCATTCCTCTGAGCTCTCTCTCTGATTTCTGCTTTCCCCTTGGATTTGATTGTCCTGTGAACTCTTGCTTGACACTCATTGACTTGACAAAGTTCTAAATATTCTTCTGATGATAATAAGTCAGTCAAGGTAGGCTGTACACTGGAAAGGGAGCTTTTTTGTTTGTTTGTTTGTTTTTTGTTTTGTTTTGTTTTTTTGGAGTCGAAGGACCTGGTTTTGAATCTCACCTCTGCCATTTGCAACTTGTAAGAATTCTGACAAATTGCTTAACATCTCTGGACCTACCTCAATTTCTTCATCTATAAAATGAGAGCATTGGAGTAGAATCTTAGATTCCAAAGGTGGGCAATACTTCCCCCTTGGGGCACTGGAATGATCCAGGGAGGCAGTATTAGCCCTTGGGGGACATAGAATAACAAAAGGGGGCAATGGAAGCATAAGGAAAGAAGAGAAGAAAAGAAAAATTTTTTAAAACCACTTGTACATGTTTCATCTATTGTGTAACAGAGTTAAGGTCAAGGTGATTACATTATTTTCCAAATAAACACATGTAAACCCAATCATGGCAGCTCTCCTGAGGACTGTTGCTATGAATAACTGTAAGGATCTAATTGCATAGTATAATAAACTCTCTATTTATTCAGTAATAAAGTAAAGCATAACATTGAAGAAACTAAAGCATAGCATTCATAACAACATAACATAAAACATTTATTACTAAGGTGGCCACATAGTCTGAAGACATATCATTCAGTATATCTTCTAGTCATCTTTAAGGGATAGCAGAAAATACAAACACCATCCCACCCCAAGACATCTCATCAGTCAATACAAAGTATCCAAAGTAAAATCCTCTTTCATCTTGACTAGAGACTGGCTTTCATTAAGCCAATCTTCCTTAAGGGGTAGCAGAAAGTACAAACACCATCCACCGCTAGGTCACAGTAAATTACAATATCATCAGTCAATACAGAGCATCCAAGTAAAGTCCTCTTTCATCTTAAATAGAGGCTGACTTCCAAATCCCATAGCTCTTCCTCGATGGGCTGCTCCTCTTCCATAGGCTGACCTCTCTCAACTCTTGTCTGGATTCACAGGTAGGCAGCTCTCTGCTCCTGTTCTATATCTCAGTTCATGGGAACTGCTCCATTCCAAATTCTGCACAGTTATGTTTCTAGGAAAACAAAACTTAAAAGAGCTACAACAATATTTACACACATTACCAGTGCTATCATCTCAAATCACTCTGTCTGAGAAACCAATACAGAATAACAGACAGGTCTTCTGTCTGAGGAATTACCACAGATCAACAGAGTGCCAATATCACAAATATCCCCTCTTTCAGTTCTACCTACTCCTAGCTCTGCTTGTGCTCTTATCTGCTCCTTCATGTTCCACCCTTTTTGCAAGCTTCTCCCACTGTGGGGCCCAAGTGATTACATTCGACCTATTAAGGGACAGGGATGATCTTCAAACTCCCTTAGGCCTATTAAGTGCAATACAATGTATGCTGTTTCCAATCAAAGACTCTTGATACAATAAAAGATGAGTCTTGAAGGCCCTTGATTAGCTAAAACTCAATCCAGAAAAACAGCAAAAAATCATATTTTGCTTGCCATTACAATACACAAAAATGCAAGTCAAAACCCATCAGTAGTTAAGTCCAATGTCAGGTCTTAACAAGCAGGTGTTTGGCAAGTGAGCATGCCACACATCATCAAGAAGTCCAGCATGCATCAGCAGGAATATGTGTGTGTAAAAACTTATTTGTAATACCATATTATACAGTTGTATGATGCAATATTCCACCATTCCAATTTCAAAGCAGGAAAAAACTCACAAATTTACAATAAATTATTAAAATTAAGATATGTCATTTAAAATATTTTATATTTTTTGAAATGATGCAAATTTTTAAAAAGCACTAAACGGTTCAAGAAAGTAGATTTCCAGGGAAGTACTGAGTAATTTTTTAAGGGGGTGATAGGACAATAAAGTTTGGGAACTTCTGAACCAGATGATTCTTTAAGGTCTCTTCTAGCGAAAAAAAAAAATGATGATCCCATGTCACCAGAGATTTTTAAGCAAAGACTAGATGATTACTTGCTAGAAGTCTTTCCTTGGAAGCCTTCTCTCAATTAGTCTCTGTTTATTTTCCTCAATCAACTATAAGGTACACTGGGACAGATAATTATTATCTTTCAGTATCCAAACAGATGCCAAAAGAAAAGAAACCAGAACAGATCAGTGATTAGTAACAAGTGAAACAGAGGGCAAGAGAGAGATCAGAGAAGTCAATGGAGATGAGCTGTAGATAACCTTTCTATACCTTGTCATTGACTTGTAATAGCCCTATTTAGAATGTAGGCTTTTCAATGGCAGGGATTGTTTCTTCCTCCCCTTTTGTTTAGTATTTACAGCCCTAACCCATTGCTTACAAAGTAAACAAAGTAGATCACAATTAGGATGAATAATGAATTCCCTGAAGGTATAATATACTTGAAGTTACAATTATATTACATATGGTAATTAATTCCAACCCAATGGATCCTGTGTGAATTCAAATAATGGGACTACTTCAGGGGGTTCATTATTCTCATGAATAGGGGATGTAGCTGCACTCAATAAATGCCTGTTGGTTGGTTGATTAATAAGTTAAAATTTAATAGGGATAAATGTAAAATCTTACACTTATTTCACAAATTAGTTTCATAAGTATAAGATAGAGAAGGTGTGCCAAGACAGGTTTTCTGAGAAAGATCAGGATGCTTGGTGAGTTGTAAGCTTGATGCTGTGATATTGAATTCAACATGCATTTTCTGTGCTAGACATTCTTCTAGGCTTGGGGGATACAAAGATAAATAAGTAAACAGTTTGCACCCTTAACAGTTTATATTCTTCTGGGAAGGAACAATATGTACATTGATAAATTAATGAGAAAAGTATGTAAAATAATTATGAAGTTATTTTTGAGGCTCAGTGGAGAGAAAGGAGAGAACAAATGACTAGGGGAATCCAGTAATGTCTTCTTATGGGAGGTAGCATTTGGGCTGTTCCCAGAAAAGAGTTTAGGATGCTAAGAAATGGAGGTGAAGATGAAGAGTGTTCCAGAGGAAGATGAAATATTATGTGTGGGGAACATCAAGTTGATCATTTTGGCTGGAACAAAGAGACACTAACGTGTATTTGATTAATCTGGAAAGATATATTTGAGTCAGATTAGAAATGTCTTTAAATGCCAAATAGAGCCCCCCTCCAAATTAGCTATCCTTTTTTTTCCTTTAGAGGAGCCACAGTTTCCAGAAATAAGGGGGTGAATGTACCCTGACCTAATTTGGCCACATCTGATGTATTATATTCACCTCTGAAAGTCACATTTTAGAAGGATATGAGCAAACTGGAGGGCAATAAAAATAGGTACGCTGTTTTTCAAGCCCCCAACTTCATTCAGGGCTAGGTCATGTGCCAGCTCCTACATGAGGCCTTTGCTAGTCCTCACTGATTGTTCCTGTTTCTCTGCCTTCTTTTCCCATTCCTTTGTATATATTTTGTATTTATTTGTCTGTATTTATATTTGCCTAAGCAGAATGTAAATTTTTTGAGAGGAAGGACCATGTCATTTTTGTCTGATGAAGGATGGTGAAGGGCCTTGAATTCATGCCATGTGAGGATCATCTGAAGGTTATAGAGATGCAGAGAATACTTAGGTGGGGGTTAGGATAGGTGGACATGGTAGATGTACCTAAGTATTTCAGAGAATGTCATGTGAAAGAGGCATGGGGTTATCCTACCTAGCCCTAGAAGTCAGAACAAGCAGCAAAGGAAGAAACTGTGAAAGAAAGTCAGTTTTGGTTTCTAAGGAGGATGTAAGGAAATACTTCCTTAGTTACAACCATCCAGAACTGAAAGGGACTGTGTTATAATCTCGTATCACTGGAGATTTTCAAGCAAAGGCTGGAAGATTACTTGTTGGATATGTTGTAGGAGAGATTTTGGTTCCAGTGTGGTTGGATCTGGATCAAACTTGATCTAGACATAGTTGTCCCTTCTGACTCTGAGTTTCTATGATTCCATCCTGCTTAAAACTAACCTTCCTTCTTTAGAGCTCATTCATTTTGTTTTTGTTTTTCTGCAATGATGGATATATCTGGGAAGTACTTTGTATTTCTTGGGAATATAGCTTTTTGGAGGTACAGGTTAGTGTTAAGTGCCAGGTGGACACCAAAAGTAGATGAGTAGGCCTAAAAAGGACTCAGTAGACCCTCACACCAGAAATGCTATTCCTCTTTATAAGATTTTATTGGTATATTATCTTTCTTACATCACCACAATTATCCCAAATATCCACTTCACTCCCCTTCTCAGAGAGCCATCCCATATGACAAATGGTATTTTTTTTAAGAAAGGAAAAAAGTCAGTAAATAATACTTTGAAAGAGTCAAAAAACATGTCCAATGTGTACTACCTCTCACCTCCCTGAAGAAGTAGATTGGAGGTGCGCGCGCATGCGCGCGCGCGCACACACACACACACACACACCCCTAACAACTTCTGGGGGGGGGTGAATTGGGAAGAATCCTAAGTTACACATTTACATTTGAAGCCTATAAAAATAATCTGACTCAATGGAAACAAAGGTGGTATGGAACACATTACAAGATAACCTATGTTGACATCAGTAGGATAAATCCTGGATTCAGAATGGAAATCCAACTGTTTGAAGAACTGAGCTAAATAAACATCCACAAAAGAATCTGACAAAACATTTGTGGGTGCCCTGGAGGTATTGTGCTGGTTCTTAGCCTGGAAGTATATAATTAGGACTGATGGGGAGCATCTCACATTTTTGCTTTTCACAGATGATTTGTATCTTTTCTATAGTTGTTATCTTAGAAGTTCAAGAAAAGCTACACAAACTACAGAGGGTCTGATGGGATCAGTGGTGACATTTAATAACACAAATGGGATGTGAAGTGAACACCAACCATGAGGCATGGTGCCCACAGTGGCTTGGAGATTGAAAAGGTAAGGAGATTCTGTACTACTTAGTCACAAATTATAGCACTATAAAAACATGAATGAAAAATGAACCCAAAACATCAAGCCATCTGGATTAATTTCAGACACATCAATTTACTGCTGATTTTTAAAAAATTGTTACTCTATACCTCAGAGGCTTCTAATAGGACTGCATCTGAGGCCTGAACCAAATTAAAATGTAATTGAGAAATATTTAACAAAATAAATAAAAGTACAATAAGACACAAATAATGTTAATTTGTGGTTTCCTAAGATAATATGCAGCCCCAAGGGATCTTTGTATATTGTTTAGTGGTCCCCATTTTTTTTTTATTCTTCAATCTGTTTTTCCTCTGAGAATGGATAATGTTTTTCATCATAAGTCCTTCAGACTTCTCTTGGATCATTGCATTGCTGAAAATAGCTAAGTCATTCACAGCTGATCATCTTACAATATTGCTGTTACTTTGTACACAGTACATTTCACTTTGCATCAGCTCATGCAAGTCTTTCCAGGTTTTTCTGAGAGCATCCTGCTCATCACTTCTTATAGTACAATAGTATTCCATCATAACCACATACTACAACTTCTTCAGCCATTCCCCAATTGATGAGCATCCCCTCAACTTCTAATTCTTTACCCCCAGAAAAGAGCCCCTATAAACATTTTTGTACATATATGTCCTTTTCCTTTTTATTTTCTATCTCTTAGAATACAGACTTCTTAGTAGTGGTATTGCTAGGTCAAAGGGTATGCATGGTTTTATAGTCCTTTGGGCATAGTTACAAATTGCTCTACAGAATGGTTGAATCAGTTCACAACTCCATCAACAATGCATTAAAGTCTTATTTTCCCCACATCCCTTCCAACACTTGTCATTTACCTTTTCTGTCCTATTAGCCCATTTGATAGGTATGAGGTAGTAACTCAGAATTGTTTTAATTTGCATTTCTCCAATTCAATAGTGAGTTAAAATAATTTTTTTCATATGGCTATAAATAGCTTTGATTACTTCATCTGAAAACTGATCATATCTTTTGATCATTTATCAGTTGAGGATTAGTTCTTATTTTTATAAATTTGACTCAGTTCTCTATGTTTGAGAAATGAGGCCTTTATCAGGGAAACTTGCTTCAAATTTTTTTTTTCAGTTACTATTGCTAACCTTATGTCCCTCCATTCTATTTCCCCTTCCCTCCTATTTATTCTATTCTCTATCTCCTCTTACCCTGTCCCTCCTCAAAAGTGTTTTACTTCTGACTACACCCTTCCCCAATCTGCCCTTCATTCTATCACACAACTACCCTTCTATTATCCTTTTCCCCTCCTACTTTCCTGAAGAGTAAGATAGATTTCCATACCCAATTAAGTGTGCATGTTATTCCCTCTTTGAGTCAATTCTTATGAGAGTAAGGTTCATTCACTCTCCTTCATCTACTTCCTCTTCCCCTCCAATGTAAAAGCTTTTTCTTTCCTCTTTTATGACAGATAAATTACTCCATTCTACCTCTCCCTTTCTCTTTCTCCTAGTACATTCCTTTGCCATCCCTTAATTTTATTTTTTAGATATTATCCATTCATTTTCAACTCACAGCTATGCCCTTTATCTATATATACTCCTAACTATCCTAATAATGAGAAAATTCTTATGAGTTACAAGTATTCATATAGGAATGTAAACAGCTTAAGCTTATTAAGTCCCTTATGATTTCCCTTTCATATTTACCATTTTCTGCTTCTCTTGAGTCTTATATATGAAAGTAAAACTTTCCATACATCTCAGGTCTTTTCATCAAAAATGCTGGAAAGTCCTCTATTTCATTGAATTTCTATTTTTCCCTGAAGGATTATACTTAGTTATGCTGGGCAGATTATTCTTGGTTATAATCCTAGCTTGTTTGCCCTCTGGAATATCATATTCCAAGCCCTCTGATCCTTTAATGTAGAAGCTGCTAAAGCTTGTGTTATCCTGAATGTGACTCCATGATAATTGAATTGTTTCTTTCTGACTGCTTGCAGTATTTTCTCTTTGACCTGGTACAATGCCAACACGGCAGCATACCTGAGGACTGCTGCCGTTTATAATTTTAAGGTTCTAATCACATAGTATAATGAGCTCTCTATTGTTCAATAAAACATAACATTCATAGTAACATCCTTAAGCAAAACATATCTAATACATACATATACATACATACATACAACAAAAAAAAAAAAATATATATATATATATCATATTACCATTGCATTGCATGAAGTAGTATTCCCCAAAATACTTGTTTACATAATTAGGGAGCCCCAGGCTAGGTTTTTCCCTAGCACAACATATCCTTAAGGGGTAGCAGAAAATGCCACACCATCCGCCCCTATGTTACAGTAAGAATCTTCTCCTTAATATCAAGTGTCTAAGTTCTTTTTCATCTTGACTCGAAGTTGACGTCCAAGTCCCATGACTTTTCCTCTGTGGGCTAACTGCTCCCAACTCTCACCTGGATTCACACATAGGCTCCTGCTTGCCGGTCTCCACTTATAGGGACTGCTCCACTCCAAGCTCTTCCTGGTCCCGCCCGAGAGAAGGCTCCAGGGGTTCCTGTTTGGTTGCAGCTTCTGCCTCTAGGAAATCAAAGCTTAACAGGGCAACAACACATGCTAAGTCCAGAGGTTCTTTGTTAACAGTTCATTTTACTTTAGCAACTCTTGAAAGGGATTTAAACTAAGCCTCCATCCCATGGGCAGGTTTCTGCCCTACAGTTCTATTTGCTTTTACAGCTCAGAAACTCCTTCAGCAAGTCACTGTCATCAAAGGTCTTCTCTTTGTTCTCAGAGGTCTCCTTCCATCTCTCAGAGGGCCCCTCTCAGGTCTCCAAAGCCTCCTCCCAACTATTAAAGGTCTCTTCATTTTCTTCTTCTCAATGCTGATTCATCCTTTCAACACTGACTCCTTTAATGTCTGCTCTCTCACACCAACAGCTCTCTTTATATACAGTTCTAGTCAGCATCTGATTGGCTAAAACTCAATACCCATGTCTGATTGGCTAGAACTCAATGTACATACAAGTCTCTAACTGGCTTGAATTCAATCCAGCAAAAAAAATCCCACCATGCTTTCCATTACACCTGGGAACTCTGGAATTTGACTATAATATTCCTGGGAGTTTTTATTTTGGGATTTCATTCAGGAGGTAATTGCTGGATTCTTTCAATTTCTATTTTACCCTCTGGTTCTAGAATATCAGGGCAGTTTTCCTTGATAATTTCTTGAAAGTTGATGTCTAGACTCTTTTTAAGATCATGGCTTCCAGGAAGTCCAATAATTTTTAAATTATCTCTCCTGGATCTATTTTCCAGATCAGTTGTTTTTCCAATGAGATATTTCAGATTGCCTTCTGTTTTTTAAAATTCTTTTGTTTTTTTGCATCTTTATTTCTCACAAAGTCAATAGCTACCATTTGTTCCATTCTAATTTGTAAGGAATTATTTTCTTCAGTAAGCTTTTGGCTTTTCCATTTGACCAATTCTGATTTTTAAGGCATTCTTCTTATTGGCTTTTTGGACCTCTTTTGCCATTTGACCTAGTTTGTTTTTTTAGGTGTTATTTTCTTCAGTATTTTTTTGTTGACTCATTTTTCATAATTTTCTTGCATCGCTCTCATTTCTCCTTCCCAATTTTTCCTCTACCTCTCTTACTTTATTTTCAAAATTCTTTTTGAGCTCTTCCATGGCCAAAGACAAATTCATATTTTTCTTGGAGGCTTTGGAATTAAGAGCTTTGACTTTGTTGTCTTCTTCTGAGTGTGTGTTTTAATCTTCCTTCTCACCAAGTAAGTTTCTATAGCCAGAGTTGGTTTTTGTTTTTGTTTTTTTTCTGTTGTTTGCTCATTTTCCCAGCCTATTATTTGGCTTTTAACTCTTTGTTAAGGTAGGACTCTGCTTCCTTCCAGGGTGGAGGGCACAGTGGCCTAAGCTTCATGGTTTTTGTGCAGCTGTTTTCAGAGATAGTTCTAGGGACCTGTAAGTTTTCAGTTCTTCCAAGGTGGTATGATCTAAGAGGTGTTTTCTACTCTCCTGGCCTGCACTCTGGTCTGGGAGTGACCACAAGCACTCTTTTCTACCCTGAAACTGTGAAGAGGGTTCTCCTTCTTTTGCTGCCACAAGTTCTGCTGTACCAGTGCTTCTCCCCACCCTGGTACTACTACCCAGGACTGTGCCCTGGATCCAAGTATGGGCAAAGCAGCAGAGTCCTGTCTCAGTGCTAAAAAATATCCCCTTTAATCTCCTTCTGTCCAGTTGTTTGACTGCCTTACCATCTGTGGGCTGAGAGGTCTGGAAGCAACAACCACTGCTACTGCTACTGCTGATTTGGTCACTCCCAAGGCCTGGTCCCAGTTTGCTGAGGCTGGACTATTCTAGACTTCACTTTACTCTTACTCAGGTGTGGTAGACCTTTCCTGCTGACCTTCCAAGTTGTCTTTAGTGTCTGTGGGCTGAGAGGTCTGAAAAGCACCACTGCTGCCTGTGATTTCATCACCTCAAGGCCTACTCCAGCTTTGCTGAGGCCAGATCTGCTGTGTTGGACTATGCTCCTCTCTCACCCTCATACCACTGACCTTTCCTACCCACCTTCCAGGTTGTTTTGGGCTGAAATTTGTTTCACTCCACCTTTTTGTGGGTTCTGCTGCTCTAGAATGTGTTTAGAGTCATTATTTAAAGGTATTTGGAGGAGTTTAGGGGAGAGTGCAGGCAAACCCCTGCCTTTATTCCACCATCTTAGTTCCACCTCTCCCTCCATTTCTTTTTGAGTTTGACAGTGCTGCTGTACTTGACAAAGAAAAAACAACCCAGAAACATCTTTGTATATGTAGAACAAAAATGAAATAAAGGATTATACATGAAACCATGAATAAAAACCAGTTTTAAAAAATATAATAAATTTGAACTTCCTTCTATTCTCTTCTCTGAATTCTAAAAAATTATACATTTCCTTTCCTTTGTTCTGTGACATATGAAAACTTTGAGAGACGTAGTTTCTGGGCATTTAATAATCAATTTTATTAATTATGGATAGCAGATAATTAATAAAATAATGGCAATTTGACTTTCTCTCATAAATGAAAAGCCTCCTTCCCCAACACACACCATGGAGAATATTGAATACTTAAATATTTTTGAAAATGGTGTGTTTTTGAGGATGGAAATCAACACTGATTGGTTAACAATTAATGAGAGGTTGGAAATATTAATGAGGAGATGGTCAGAGTTTTTTTATGGTGCCAATTTTAAATAGATTTTATTCTCCAGTATATTTGCATCTCCACTTGTTTACAGTACTGATAAATCACAATGTTGTTCACTTCTCTCCCTCTGCACACATTCAAGTATTCAGAATGCTCAGATTTATACAGTAGCTTAAATGTTACTTTTAAACTACTACTGCCTTGGCTACAAATTTGAGTCCTGGGGCGGCTAGGTGGCGCAGTGAGTAGAGTGTGGGCCCTGGGGTCAGAAGGACCTGAGTTCGGATCCGGCCTCAGACACTTAACACACACACAAATAAAAAAAAACCTAGCCATGTGGCCTTGGGCAAGTTACTTAACCCCAATTGCCCTCCAAAAAAAAAAAAAATTGAGTCCTTCAATTTTTGGAAAGCCGTGTGGAATGCTCTTTCTTCTGGTGGGTTTAGTCGACCTCTTCAATGGTGGGTTCAGAAGAAGCACTTCCAGACGGGGTTGCTCCACCCCCTGGAAACCCACCAGGCATGCCTCCTGGCATGTCCCCTGTACTCTGGTACAGCTTAGTAATGATGGGGTGGCAGACCTTCTCCAATTCTTTCTGCTGATGCTCAGATTCTTCTTTCTCAGCAGTCTGGTTCTTTTCCAGCCAATTGAGTATTTCATCACATTTGTCAAGGACCTTCTGTTTATCTTCATCACCAATTTTGCCTTGCAGTTTTTCATCCTCTATGGTAACCTTCATGTTGAAAGCATAAGATTCAAAAGAATTCTTGGAAGACACCTTGTCTCTCTGCTTTTCATTCTCAGCCTTGTATTTCTCAGCTTCAATATCTTCTTTGCTCAGAAGTCCTTTATCATTGGAGATGGTGATCTTGTTGTTCTTGCCGGTACTCTTATTCATAGAGAAACATTAAATATGCTATTAACACCCCTGGGGGCTGGGAGGGTTCCTGTAAGCTCAAATTTGCCAAGCAGGTTGTTATCCTTTGTCATTGCTCTCTCACTTTCATAAACCTGAATGAGCACACCAGGCTGGTGTAATAGAAATGCAGATTTAAAGATCTTCCCTGCCCCTAGGCCCTTTGATTGGCTTAGGAGACTCTGAAAACCTTCCTAGATTTGAAAATATACTCTGCCTCCTAATAGGATGACTGTGGTCACATGGAGCCTGTGGTAGGAGGCTTGGTTTTCAGGAATGACCACACCTTGATGCTGTGTGATTGGGCAGTGGGTCAAGAGGGTGGTTACATTCTCTGAGCCAGGAGAAGGCTATATAATCCCTGATTTGAGGCTTTGCTTTGGGGCTCACTTTGAGAAGTGTTGTATGATTTGACCAGATGAGACTCTGGGAAGCCTTTGTTGAGAGCCCCCCAGCTTTGAAAACCCAGATGTTGATGCTTCCCTCTCTGGTAACTGTGATTTTTATATTGATAATGGTTGGACAGGTTGGAAGCCTGTCTGTTTGATCTGTCTAGATACTCTGAAGTTTGGGGTGCTGACCTTTTCCCCCTGAACTAAGTAATAAATGTTTGTTTGACTAAAGTAAGCTTGTTAACCCATTTTGAGTTGCTTTCCTTTTGAAAAGCAGATCTAAGAACTTGTATTGGAAGCCACTCTGGGGATGCTAGGGTGCTTGCTGCTACAGCTGGTTGTCCGAATAGGTAGTAGTCTGCGTCTGCTTGGTGGGGATGATGGTATTACGTTTGATCAGAATGGTCATAACTCCACCAGCAATTTCAATTCCAAGAGAAAGAGAAGTGACATCCAACAACAGCAAGTCCTGCTCATTCTCAGATTTATCTCCAGAAAAAATGGCAGCCTGGGGGGCCGAGCCAAGATGGCAGAGTAGAAACAGCTCGTCCAAGCCACTCTGCCCCCAGATTCCCCCCAAACTATGTAAAAGGGGACTCTGAACAACTTCTGGAGCCCCAGCACCCACAGAACGACACAGAGAAGCTAACCTCCCGCTGAGGACAGCCCAGCATCCCTGCAGGAAGGACCAGTGCAGCGATCTGGGAGCTGGGAGCATTCAGAGCGCAGGGAGCCGAGCGGAGCCCAGGTCCCCGTGAGCCAAGGTTTTAGCCCCAGGGCAGCAGGGCCAGCAGCCGGCTGGAGGAACCCCAGAACACCAGCAGCTGTGGCGACTCCAGAATTATCAACATAGACATGCCTAGGACAAAGTAAGAGGTTAGTGTCCTATGGACTTTGGGACCTGTATTTGGGGAATGTGTCAGCTCCCTCCCCTGGGGGCTAGAAGCCGCTGAGGAGACACGCCATTTTGTAGTTTTCAGAGGCAGCTCCGGCTCCCAGCCTACAAATCGTGGGGAGATCCAGCGATCAGTCTTGGGGGGTAATCGCTCTTGCTTTAACCTCCCTGGATCTGGATTGTGATCTAGGGTGGAAGTTGTGGGTGGGTTTACAGCTTGCCAGAAACGGAAGTTGCCCCCCACACGTTCGGGATGAAAATTCCTCTATCTGGCCTTAAAGCCATAGTGTGGCAACAAGCCCAAAAGTCAAGCAATTAAGTGGCAACATGCCAAGGCAAAGGAAACAGAAAAATGCAACCCTAGACTCCTATTTTGGGGGCATAGAGCGGGAAAAGGACTGTGAGGTCAGAAGTCCTGCTCCAAAAGCCCCAGGGGAAAACATGAGCGGGTTGCAGGCCATAGAGGACCTTAAGAAGGACTTTAAAAATCAAATAAGAGAAGTGGAGGAAAAATTGGAAAGAGAAATGAGAAGGATGCAGGAAAAGTATGAAATGAGGGTCAACAGCCTGACTGAGGAAAACAACACCTTAAAAAATAGACTAGCTCAAATGGCAAAGGAGGCCCAAAAGGGCAATGAAGAGAAGAACGCCTTAAAAAGTTGAATTTGCCAGATGGAAAAAGAATCTCAAAAGTTCACTGAGGAGATTCATGCCTTCAGAGTTAGACTGGAGCAAATGGAAGCTAATGACTTTATGAGAAATCAAGACATCATTAAGCAGATCCAAACAAATGAAAGATTAGAAGGCAATGTGAAATATGTCATGGTAAAATCCACTGACCTGGAAAATCAATCCAGGAGAGACAATTTAAAAATTATTGGACTACCTGAAAGCCATGATCAAAGAAGGAACCTGGAAATCACCCTTCAAGAAATTCTCAAGGAAAATTACCCTGATGTGTTAGATCCAGAGGGCAAAATAGAGGTTGAAAGAATCCAGCGATCACCTCCTGAAAAAGATCCCAGAAAGAAAACTCCCAGAAATATTATAGCCAGGTTCCAGAATCCCCAGATCAAGGAGAAAATACTCCAAGCAGCCAGGAAGAAACAATTTCAATATTGTGGAAACACAATCCGAATAGCCCAGGACCTGGCAGCTTCTACACTGAGGGATTGAAGGACATGGAATATGATATTCCAGAGGGAAAAAGAACTGGGAATGAACCCAAGGGTCACCTACCCAGCAAAACTAAGTATTTTGTTTCAGGGGAAAATATGGTCATTCAGTGGAATAGAGGACTTTCAAGCATTCTTGAGGAAAAAACCAGAATTGAATAGAAAATTTGACATCCAGACACAAGAAGGAAGAGATGCCTGAGAAGGTAATCAGGGAAAAGAAATCAAAAGGAACTTATCAAAGTTGAACTATTTACATTCCTATATGGAAAAGCAATAACTGTGACTGATGATATCTTTCTCACTATGAAAATAATGGAAGAAGGGTGTGTGGTCATATGAATACATATGTGAATGTGTGTGTATATGGTTACAGTTATATATGGATAGAGGGCATAGGTTGAATTTGTTGGGAAGGGAGAATACCTAAGGGGTGAAATTATGAGGTGAGAGAGGAAAGTGGCAAGAGGAGATGGGGAGAGACAGGGTAGGGTAAACTATCTCATGTAGAAGAAGCAAGGGGAAGTGGTTGCAAGGGAGGGGGAGAATAGGAAGGCAAAAAAGGCAAAACCACATTCTCATTGAATTTGGTTCAGGGAGAGAATGACATACATACTAAATGGGATATCTCAACCTGCAGCAGAATAGGGGGAAGGGGGATGAGAGGAAGGATGATGGATGGGAGGGCATCCTTGGGGTGAGGGGAGGTTGGAAGTACCCACTATAGAAGAGGGACAGGATCATGTAGGGAATGGACCAGGTGGGGGATGGGATGAGTGGGAGGGAATTATAAGCAGCCTTGTACAATATATCTACTATGATAATGTTTGCATAGCTAGACATGTACAACATATACTGAATTACTTATCTCCCAAGAGGGAATGGGTGACAAGGGAGGAAGGAAATGGATCTGAAATTCGAGGTCTTAATATTAAATGTTTCAAATATATATAAATACTATTATTAATACTCTTTTGCTTGTAATAGGGAGATAAGATGTGCAGGCATTGGGACACAAAGATTCATCTTCCTCCAATGGAAAAATCGAAGGGGGTATGGGAGAAGGTATGGGAGAGAGCAGATTGGGGGAAGCGATATCTTGTGGGACTGCTATTCTGGGAGGGTGTGTAGGGGAATAACGGGGGGAAAATGATTGTAACTCAAAATCTGGCGGAAATGAATGATGTAAAACAGAAGTTAATAAAGCATTTGTTTAAAAAAAATGGCAGCCTGGACAGCTGCACCATAAGCAACAGCCCCATCAGGATTGATACTCTTGTTGAGCTCCTTGCCATTGAAGAAGTCTTGCAGAAGCTTCTGGATTTGGGGGATTCAAGTGGAACCACCCACTGGGATGATGTCATGAATCTGAGACTTATGTAGCTTGGCATCTCTTAAGGCCTTCTCCAAAGGGTCCAGCGTGCCATGGAAGAAAGAGACCAGCATTCAACTCTTTGAAACGGGCCAGGTGGTTGATGTATAGAAGTCGATACCTTTGTAGAGGAAGTCAATCTCAATCCTAGCCTGGGGATTGGAAAAGAGGGTACGCTTTGCATGTTTATAAGCAGTGTGAAGACAACAACCAGCCCTCTTATTCTCACTGATGTCCTTCTTGTGCTTTCACTTGAACTTGGCAATAAAATGGTTGACCATTTGGTTGTCAGAGTCCTGTCCACCCAAGTGAGTGTCCTCAGCTGTGGACTTGACTTCAAAGATGGCATCTTCAGTGATGTCAATGGAGACACTGAAAGTACCACTTCCAAGGTCAAAGATCATTTCTCTCAGCACCAAGCATTTTTTCCAAGCCATAAGCAATAGCAGCAGCAGTTGGCTCATTGAGACCAGTTATGGTTCCAGCATCTTTGGTGGCCTGATCATTGAAATAGGCTGGTACTGTGACCACAGCATTTGTGACTGTCTTCCCAAGGTGAGCTTCAGCAATTTCTTTCATCTTGGTGAAGACTATAGAAGATACTTCCTCTGGATAGAAACTTTTGGTCTCCCCTTTGTACTCCACTTGGACCTTAGGCCTATCTGCATCATTCACCGCCATAAAAGGCCAATGCTTCATGTCTGGCTGTACAACTGCATTGTCAAATCTGCGACCAATCAGATGTTTGGCATCAAAAAACTGTGTTGGTGGGGTTCATTGCAACTTGATTCTTTTCAGCATCACCGATTAAACGTTCTGTGTCAGTGAAGGCAACGTAGCTTGGGGGGTCCTGTTTCCTTGGTCATTAGCAATGATCTCCACTTTCCCATGTTGGAAGATTCCCACACAGGAGTAAGTGGTGCCAAGATCAGTGCCAACTGTGGGTCCCTTCAGCATGGTTGCTGGGGAAACAGGGGTTGTAGATAGATGGTCAGAATCTTCATTTCCTCCTGCTGAGAAATGAATCAATCCTGAGACTCAGTCACCTCCAGCAATCTGGACAAAAGAGTTCATCTTTACCCAGACCATGCTGCTTGGTTGTCCCTTTCATAAACTGGGTCACTCAAAATTCTAATAGAAAACTACAAGAACAAAGGCTTATTTCCTAAGGGCAAGATCTCACCCAGAATGGATTCTGTGTATTAGGATTTCTAGTTGGTTGGGGTCCCTCACAAGATCAAAAAACATATACCCAGAGGATTTAGGCAATCTCATCTATCAGCAATGTCCTTTAGAGACTTCTTAAATAACCTACAAGTGTGTATTTACAAATGAGGAAATAGAAAGGGAAAACCTTAATGTCAATTAATAATTGCTTATTAATATAAGAAAGAAATAATTATTTCTCTCAGTTCTCTTTCTTTGGGAGCCATCACAGATACTACAACTGTTCTTAACTCCCTATTCTCCCTATCAAGCTTTTTTAAAAAAGTTTTTAAATTTTATTTTTAGTTTATTTATTATAATATATAATGTTATATATTATATATTTATACATTGCTTATATATAAAATATTTATATTTTAATCTTTTTTTTAAAAAAAATCACCCTAAATAATTGTAGTGAAGCAAAATGCATCCACTAATGATCATGTCTAATTTCACACTTCTGGGCCATCTCCTATTAGAAGGTGTTCCTGTAAAAGAATTTTATGCTTTTTTTCTTCTTTGCTAATGCTTTGGTAGTTTATTGGGAATGGCACCGAATAAGCAAGTTAATTAAGATTATATTATTTTTATTACACTGATATTGTGCAGTCATGAGCAATAAGTATTTCTCTAATTATTTAGATCTATTTCTGAAGAGCGTTTTATATACTTCCTGTGTGTTTCTTTGTAGGTGAACTACCAAATATTTCCTATATGGTCCATAGCAATTTTGAATGAAATTCTCTTCCTATCTTTTCTTACTGGGTTTTGCTGTTAGGATAAAATAAAATTGATGATGTATGTTGGCTTATTTTTTATTATTAAAGAAATGCTTTATTAACTTCTGTTTTACATCATTCATTTCCTCCAGATTTTGAGTCACAATTATTTTCCCCCGTGTTTTTCCCCTACCCACCCTCCCAGAATAGCAGTCCCATAAGATATCGCTTCCTCCAATCTGCTCTCTGCCATATCTACTCCCATACCCCCTTTGACTTTTCCATTAGAGGAAGATGAATCTTTGTGTCCCAATGCCTGCACATCTTATCTCCCAATTACAAGCAAAAGAGTATTAATAATAGTATTTATATATATATTTGAAACATTTAATCGTAAGACCTCGAATTTCAGATCCATTTCCTTCATCGGTTGTCACCCATTCCCTCTGGGAAGATAAGTAATTCAGTATATGTTGTACATGTCTAACTATGCAAAACATTACCATCTAGATATATTGTACAAGGTTGCTTATAATTCCCTCCCACTCATCCCACCCCCCCACCTGGTCCATTCCCTACATGATCCTGTCCCTCTTCTATAGTGGGTACTTTCAACCTCCCCTCGCCCCAAGAATGCCCTCCCATCCATCGTCCCTCCTCTCATCCCCCTTCCCCCTATTCTGCTGCAGGTTGAGATATCCCATTAAGTATGTATGTCATTCTCTCCCAGAACCAAATTCAATGAGAATGTGGTTTTGCCTTTTGCCTTCCTATTCTTCTCCTCCCTTGCAACCACTTCCCCTTGCTTCTTCTACATGAGATGGTTTACCCTACGCAGTCTCTCCCCATCTCCTCTTGCCACTTTCCCTTCTCACCTCATAATTTCACCCCTTAAGTATCATCCCTTCCCAAGGAAGTCAACCTGTGCCCTATATCCATGTGTAACTGTAACCATATACACACACATTCACATATGGATTCATATGACCACACACCCTTCTTCCATTATTTTCATACTGAGAAAAATTTCATCAGGCACAGTTATTGTTTTTCCATATAGGAATGTAAATAGTTCAACTTTGATAAGTTCCTTTTGATTTCTTTTCCCTGATTATCTTCTCAGGCATCTCTTGCTTCTTGCATCTGGATGTCAAATTTTCTATTCAACTCTGGTTTTTTCCTCAAGAATGCTTGAAAGTCCTCTATTCCACTGAATGACCATATTTTCCCCTGAAACAAAATACTCAGTTTTGCTGTGTAGGTGACCCTTGGGTTCATTCCCAGTTCTTTTGCCCTCTGGAATATCATATTCCATGCCCTTCAATCCCTCAGTGTAGAAGCTGCCAGGTCCTGGGCTATTCTGATTGTGTTTCCACAATATTGAAATTGTTTCTTCCTGGCTGCTTGTAGTATTTTCTCCTTGATCTGGGGATTCTGGAACCTGGCTATAATATTCCTGGGAGTTTTCTTTTTGGGATCTTTTTCAGGAGGTGATCGCTGGATTCTTTCAACCTCTATTTTTCCCTCTGGATCTAAAACATCAGGGCAGTTTTCCTTGAGAATTTCTTGAAGGGTGATTTCTAGGTTCTTTCTTTGATCATGGCTTTCAGGTAGTCCAATAATTTTTAAATTGTCTCTCCTGGATCTATTTTCTAGGTCAGTGGATTTTACCATGAGATATTTCACATTTCCTTCTAATCTTTCATTTGTTTGGATCTGCTTAATGATGTCTTGATTTCTCATAAAGTTATTAGCTTCCATTTGCTCCAGTCTAACTCTGAAGGAATGAATCTTCTCAGTGAACTTTTGAGATTCTTTTTCCATCTGGCAAATTTGACTTTTAAAGGCATTCTTCTCCTCATTGCTCTTTTGGGCCTCCTTTGCCATTTGAGTTAGTCTATTTTTTATGGTGTTGTTTTCCTCAATCAGGATGTTGACCCTCATTTCATACTTTTCCTGCATCCTTCTCATTTCCCTTCCCAATTTTTCCTCCACTTCTCTTATTTGATTTTTAAAGTCCTTCTTAAGGTCCTCTATGGCCTGCAACCCGCTCATGTTTTCCCCTGGGGCTTTTGGAGCAGGACTTCTGACCTCACAGCTGTCCTCTCACTCTATGCTTCCATCCTTTGTGCCCCTAAAGTAGGAGTCTAAGGTTGCATTTTTCTGTTTAATTTGTTTCGTTTGCCTTGGCATGTTGCCACTTAATTACTTGACTTTTGGGCTTGTTACCACAGTATGGCCTGGTGCCAGACAGGAACTTTCGCCCCAAACGTGTGGGGTGGGCCAACTTCTGTTTCTGGAAAGCTGAAAACCCACCCACGACCTCCACCCCAGATCACAATCCAGATCCAGGGAGGTTAAAGCAAGAGCCATTACCCCCCAAGACTGATCGCTGGATCTCCCTACAGTTTTCAGGCCAGGAGCTGGAGCTGCCTCTGAAAACTACAAAATGGCGTGTCTCCTTAGCAGCTTCTAGCCCCCAGGGGAGGAAGCTGATGCGTTCCCGAAATACTGGTCCCAAAGTCCATAGGGCACTAACCTTTCACTTTGTCGTAGGCATGTCTATGTTGATAATTCTGGAATCGCCACAGCTGCTGGTGTTCTGGGGTCCCTCTGGCCTGCTGATGGCCCTGCTGCCCTGGGGCTAAAACCCCGACTCAGGCGGACCTGTGCTCGGCTCCCTGCTCACTGTGTGCTTCTCTGCTGTGCTGCGCTGGTCCTTCCTGCAGGGCTGCTGGGCTGTCCTCAGCAGGAGGTTAGCTTCTCTGTGTCGTTCTATGGGTTCAGGGGCTCCAAAAGTTGTTCACAGTCCCCTTTTACATAGTTTGGAGGTGATCTGGGGAAGAGTGGCTTGGATGTGCTGTTTCTACTCTGCCATCTTGGCTCCGCCCACCTATGTTGGTTTATTTTATATCCTGAAACTTTGCTGAATTTTTAATTATTTCAGTTAGTCTTTAATGGTCTCTAAATAGTCTGTATTAACTTCAAAAATTGTCTCTTCTTTGCTCCTGCTTGTTCCTTCAATTTCTTTTTGTTGTTTTATTGTAAAAGCTAACATTTCTAGAATTATATCAAATAAAAGTAGTGACAATGAACATCTTTGCCTTGTCTCTGATTTTATTTATTCGTTTATTTATTCTTTTATATATATATATATATATATATGTTGGGCTTGGTTTTAGAGTATGGTATACTGTTTATCATATAAAGGAAAGGTCCTTTTATTCCTCTGTTGTTTTTTTGGAGGGGGAAGGATAGGGCAATTGGGGTTAAGCGACTTGCCCAAGGTCATATGGCGAGTAGTGTTAAGTGTCTGAGGCCTGATTTGAACTCAGGTCCTCCTGACTCCAGGGCCAGTGCTCTGTTCACTGTGCAACCTAGCCGCCCCTATTCCTCTGTTTTTAAAGTGTTTCTTTAAATAGAATTGAGTGCTGAATTTTGTCAAAATTCTCTTTATTGTTATGTACTTATTATTATTATTATTATTAATATTGTCTTTTATATTTATAGCTTTTCTATTATTGAACAAACTCCTGCATTGCTGATATAAATCCAAACATGTCATAGTATGTTATTGTAACCTCCTTGGTTAACATTTTATCCAATATCTTTGCAGTGATATTCACTAGGGATATTAATCTATTGCTTTCTTTTTCTCCCTGGTTTAGTTATCAAGTCCATATTTGTTTCATAGGAGGAATTTGGTAAGATCCTTTCTTTACACATTTTTGAAAACAGTTTATATAAGAATGGAATTAACTGTTCTTTGAATGTTTTGATAGAATTCACTTGTAAAACCATCTGCTCCTGTTTCTCCCTCCTTTGGGAGTTAATTTATGACTATTTCATTTTCATTTCCTATGTTTGGGTAATTTTAGTGATGTATCTCTTATGCTGCTAATTTAGAGATTTTGTGTATTTATTTATTTATTTTGTTCAACTATTTCATTGGTTATCAATTTTTATCATATGATTGAAGTTTTTAATAATCCCTTTATTTCTATTTCAGATATTGTGAATTCTTTTTCTTTTTTAATATTGGAAATTTGTTTTTTATCTTTTAAAAATCAAAGTAATGATTTATTCATTTAAATATTTTGGAAAAATCTCCTACTTTTGTTCTTTTTTTTTTTTAAACAAATGCTTTATTAACTTCTGTTTTACATCATTCATTTCCGCCAGATTTTGAGTTACAATCATTTTCCCCCCATTACTCCCCTACCCAACCTCCCAGAATAGCAGTCCCACAAGATATCGCTTCCTCCAATCTGCTCTCTCCCATACCTTCTCCCATACCCCCATCGACTTTTCCATTAGAGGAAGATGAATCTTTGTGTCCCAATGCCTGAACATCTTATCTCCCAATTATAGGAAAAAGAGTATTAATAATAGTATTTATATATATATTTGAAACATTTAATGTTACGACCTCGAATTTCAGATCCATTTCCTTCCTCCCTTGTCACCCATTCCTTCTTGGGATATAAGTAATTCAGTATATGTTGTACATATCTAGCTATGCAAAACATTATCATGGTAGATATATTGTACAAGGCTGCTTATAATTCCCTCCCACTCATCCCACCCCCTACCTGGTCCATTCCCTACATGATCCTGTCCCTCTTCTATAGTGGGTACTTCCAACCTCCCCTCACCCCAAGGATGCCCTCCCTTCCATCATCCTCCTCTCATCCCCCTTCCCCCTATCCTGCTGCAGGTTGAGATATCCCATTTAGTATGTATGTCATTTTCTCCCTGAACCAAATTCAATGTGAATGTGGTTTTGCCTTTTTAGCCTTCCTTATTCTCCCCCTCCTTTGCAACCACTTCCCCTACATGAGATAGTTTACCCTACCATGTCTCTCCCCATCTCCTCTTGCCACTTTCCTCTCTCACCTCATAATTTCATCCCTTGAGTATTCTCCCTTCCCAACAAATTCAACCTATGCCCTCTATCCGTATATAACTGTAACCATATACACACACATTCACATATGTATTTGTATGACCACACCCCCTTCTTCCATTATTTTCATAGTGAGAAAGATATCATCAGTCACAGATATTGCTTTTCCATATAGGAATGTAAATAGTTCAACTTTGATAAGTTCCTTTTGATTTCTTTTCCCTGATTACCTTCTCAGGCATCTCTTACTTCTTGCATCTGGATGTCAAATTTTCTATTCAACTCTGGTTTTTTCCTCAAGAATGCTTGAAAGTCCTCTATTCCACTGAATGACCATATTTTCTCGAAACAAAATACTCAGTTTTGCTGGGTAGGTGACCCTTGGGTTCATTCCCAGTTCTTTTGCCCTCTGGAATATCATATTCCATGCCCTTCGATCCCTCAGTGTAGAAGCTGCCAGGTCCTGGGCTATTCTGATTGAGTTTCCACAATATTGAAATTGTTTCTTCCTGGCCGCTTGTAGTATTTTCTCCTTGATCTGGGGATTCTGGAACCTGGCTATAATATTTCTGGGAGTTTTCTTTTTGGGATCTTTTTCAGGAGGTGATCGGTGGATTCTTTCAACCTCTATTTTTCCCCCTGGATCTAAAACATCAGGGCAGTTTTCCTTGAGAATTTCTTGAAGGGTGATTTCTAGGTTCTTTCCTTGATCATGGCTTTCAGGTAGTCCAATAATTTTTAAATTGTCTCTCCTGGACCTATTCTCCAGGTCAGTGGTTTTTCCCATGAGATATTTCACATTGCCTTCTAATCTTTCATTTCTTTGGATCTGCTTAACAGCATCTTGATTTCTCATAAAGTCATTAACTTCCATTTGCTCCAGTCTAACTCTGAAGGAATGAATCTCCTCAGTGAACTTTGAGATTCTTTTTCCATCTGGCAAATTCGACTTTTTAAGGCATTCTTCTCCTCATTGTCCTTTTGGGCCTCCTTTGCCATTTGAGTTAGTCTATTTTTTAAGGTGTTGTTTTCCTCAGTCAGGCTGTTGACCCTCATTTCATACTTTTCCTGCATCCTTCTCATTTCTCTTTCCAATTTTTCCTCCACTTCTCTTATTTGATTTTTAAAGTCTTCTTAAGGTCCTCTATGGCCTGCAACCCACTCATGTTTTCCCCTGGGGCTTTTGGAGCAGGACTTCTGACCTCACAGTCCTTTTCCTGCTCTATGCCCCCAAAAATAGGAGTCTAGGGTTGCATTTTTCTGTTTCCTTTGCCTTGGCATGTTGCCACTTAATTACTTGACTTTTGGGCTTGTTGCCACACTATGGCTTTAAGGCCAGATAGAGAATTTTTGTCCCGAACGTGTGGGGGGCAACTTCCGTTTCTGGCAAGCTGTAAACCCACCCACGACTTCCACCCTAGATCACAATCCAGATCCAGGGAGGTTAAAGCAAGAGCGATTACCCCCAAGACTGATCGCTGGATCTCCCCACGATTTGTAGGCTGGGAGCCGGAAATGCCTATGAAAACTACAAAATGGCGTGTCTCCTCAGTGGCTTCTAGCTCCCAGGGGAGGGAGCTGACGCATTCCCCAAATACAGGTCCCAAAGTCCATAGGCCACTAACCTCTTACTTTGTCCTAGGCATGTCTATGTTGATAATTCTGGAGTTGCCACAGCTCCTGGTGTTCTGGGGTTCCTCCAGCTGGCTGCTGGCCCTGCCGCCCTGGGGCTAAAACCTCGGCTCAAGCGGACCTGGGCTCGGCTCGGCTGGGCTCCTGCGCTCTGCGCGTTGCCGGCTCCCAGACCGCTGTGCTGGTCCTTCCTGCAGGGCTGCTGGGCTGTCCTCAGCGGGAGGTTAGCTTCTCTGTGTCGTTCTGTGGGTGCTGGGGCTCCAGAAGTTGTTCAGAGTCCTTTTTTACATAGTTTGGGGGGAATCTGGGGGCAGAGAGGCTTGGATGAGCTGTTTCTACTCCGCCATCTTGGCTCTGCCCCCTACTTTTGTTCATTTAATGAGTTTTTTTTAACTTTTAGTTTGTTCATCTTTTCCCCAAACTTTTTATTTTTTGTTTTAAGTTGGAGTTTTCAAATTTGTTTTTATAGTTTTTTTCATCAAATGTCCAATTCATTAATTTGTTCATTCTCTGTCTCTGACTCTCTCTTTCTGTCTGTCTCTCTGTCTCTGTCTGTCTGTCTCTCTCTCTCCCTCCCCCCACCCTATATGTTCCCCTCTCTCTGAAAGTGATTAGATATGTATGTTTCCCCTAAGGGCCGCTTTGATTGAATCCCAAAAATTTTAGAATGTATTATCATTGTCATTTTTTGATGAAATGATATATTGTTTCTAGGATTTGTTCTTTTGTCCCACCAATTCTTTAGGATTAGATGATTTAGTCTCTAATTAAGCTTGAATTCAATCTTCAAAGATCATTTATTAATTATAATTTTTATTTCTTTGGTTTAGATAAGAATTTGTTTAATAGTTCTGACTCTCTAATTTTTTTGAGAGTTTTATGCCTGATCTAATGGTCAGATTTTTATGCTGTACTATTATGAAATATTTATACTTTTTGTGATCTATTATATTTAACTTTTTAAAAATTATATTCAGTTCTTTTACTTATTTCTTATTTATTTTTCATTAGATTTATCTAAGATGGAAAAGGGTACAATGGAATTTCCAGCTATTATAGTTTTGCTCTCTGTTTCTCATGGTAATTTTATTAAGTTTTCACTTGAATATTCAGATACTATGCTATCCAATACATGCATATAAAATTGATAGTATTTCATTATCTATGGTGCTTTGAATAATAACATTTATTTTTACGTGTTTATATTTATTCTTGCCTTTTCTGAGAGCATGATTTCTAAAACTCTATTTAAAAAAAAATTTTCTGAAGCACAATAAAGTATGTGCCTACATCTAATTATTTTTTATTTTTATTCTGATTTCCAAATTTTCTCCCTCCTTCCAACTTCCCCTCCTCCACCTACTGAGAAGGTAAGAAATACCCATTATGCATATGAAGACATGCAAAACGTATTTCCATGTTAGGCATATTGCGGGAGAGGGGAGTCTTTGATCTGCACTTAAAATTCATCTCTTGTCCCTCTGGGGCAGATAACATTTTTCATAATATATCTTTAGGAAATGTTATGAATCATTGTATTGATATGTCTTTTACTATGAAAATAAATCTTTCAGGAGCCAAGATGGCGGGGTAAAAGCAGAAACCTGCTTGAGCTACCACTCCAACCACCTCCAATACCTATAAAATAATGACTGAACACATTTCAAAGCTACAGAACTCACAAAGTGAAAGAGAGAAGCAAATCTTCCTGCTGAAGGAAGCCTGGCAGGCTGACAGGAAGGGTCTATCACACTGGGCTGGGAGCTGAGCACAGTCTCACATGAGCTGCACTGGCCCAGACTTGTGGCCCAGACTGGCTGGAGTAGATTTCAGGAGAGTGAATCACTGGCAGCTGTGGTGGTTTCCATACTTCTTAACCCATAAATGCCAAATAGAAAGTAAAATATCAGTAGGGAACTCTGTTGGAACTGCATGAGAGAAGAGCTCAGTTTGGCCCCTGTTCCTGTGGTGAGAGGTGGCAGTGGCACTGTGACTGCAACTACTGCCATGTCGCTGCCTCTGGACCTCCTGGCCTACAGATTGTAGAAATGCTCTCGCTTTGACCTGCTTGGATCTGGCTTGCAGCCTTGGATGGTGGTCCTGGGGCAAAGAACACCAGTGTGCCAGAGCTTGTGATGGCTGTAGAGAGGGTACCCTCCTCATAGCTCTGACAATAGCTCTGACAACAACTAGGAAAACCTCCAGCAATTTGGGATGCAGCTCTCTCTCTACTCTGGAAGCCGAGTTCTACTGTGGCAAAAAGCTAAAAAGTCAAGTAATTAGCTGGCAAGATGAGCAAACAGAAGAAGCGCAATCAGATCATGGGATCTTTTTGAGGTGACAAAAAGGATCAAAACATGGAACCAGAAGAAGACAACAAAATCAAAACTCCAGCATCAAAAGCATCCAAGAAAAATATGAACTGGTTGCAGGCCATGGAGGAGCTCAAAAAGGATTTTGAAAACCAATTAAGAGAACTGGAGGAAAAATTGGGAAGAGAAATGAGAATGATGCAAGAAAATCATGAAAAGCAAGTGAATAATCTGACTGAAGAAAATTAACACCTTAAAAAGTAGACTAACTCAAATGGCAAAAGAGGCCCAGAAAGCCAATGAGGAGAATGCCTTAAAAATGGAACTGGACACATGGAAAAGCAATCTTAAAAACTCACTGAAGAGAATAATTCCTTCAAAATTAGACTGGAGCAAATGGAAGTAAATGACCTGATGAGAATTCAAGATACTATAAAACATCCAAACAAATGAAAAAAATAGAAGGCAATGTGAAATATCTCATTGGAAAAACCACTGACCTGGAAAAATAGATTCAGGAGAGATCATTTAAAAATTATTGGAGTACCTGAAAGCCATGATAAAAAAGAACCTAGAAATCATCCTTCAAAAAATTCTCAAGGAAAATTGCCCTGATATTCTAGAACCATAGGGCAAAATAGAAATTAAAAGACTTCACTAATCACCTCTTGAAAAAGATCTCAAAAAGAAAACTCCAAGGAATAATACTGCAAATAGTTAGGAAGAAACAATTTGAGTATTGTGGAAACACAATCGGGATAACACAAGACCTAGCAGCTTCTACATTAAGGGATAGAAGGGCTTGGAATATGATATTCCAGAGGTCAAAGGAGTGAGGATTAAAACCAAGAATCACCTACCCAGCAAAACTGAGTATAATCCTTTCAGGGGGAATAAAAGGATTTTTCAATGAGATAGAGGATTTTCAAGCATACAAGAAGCAAGAGAAGCATGAGAAGGTAAACAGGAAAAAGAAATCATAAGGAACTTATTAAAGTTGAATTATTTACATTCCTACATGGAAAAATGAAAATTGTAACTCATGAGACTTTTCTAAGTATGAGGATAGTTGAAGGGAATATATATGTATGTATAGATATGTGTATGTGTATATATATGTATGTGTGTGTGTGTATACATATATACACACACATGTAAAGATATATGTATATGCACATATATATGTATAGGAGGTGGTATGTGTGTATAAACATATATGTGTGCTTATAAATGTGTACATGTATACATAGACAGAGGGCACAGTATCAGTTGAATAGAAAGGGATAATGTCTAAAAAATAAATTTAAGAGGTGAAAGAGGAATATATTGAGAGAAGGATAAAGGGAGAGATAGAATAAGGTAAATCATATCGTATAAAAGAGGCAAGAGAAAACTGTTACAATGTAGGGGAAGAGCGGGAAGGTGAAAGGGAATGGGACAACCTTACTCTCATTGAATTTAGCTTAAGGAGGGAATAACATACACCCTCAATTGGGTATCTTACATTACAGGAAAGTAGGGGGGAGGGGAATAAGAGGGGTATGATAGAACAGAGGGCAGATTTGGGGAGAGGATAGTTAGACACAAACACTTTTGCGAAGGGACAGGGTCAGAGTAGAAAATAGAATAAGTGGGGTTGGGATAGAAAGGAGGGAAATATAGTCTTTCACAATATAACTACTATGGAACCATTTTGCGTAACTACACATGTACAACCTATATTGAATTGCTTGTCTTCCCAGTGGGGGTGGGTGAGGAGGGAAGAAGGGAAAGAATCTGGAAATCAAAGTTTTAAAAACAAGTGTTAAAAAATGATTTTTTACATGACTCTGGAAAAGAAGATATATAGGTACTGGGGTATAGAAATCCATCTTACCCTACTAGAAAGTTGGAGTGGGGTATGAAGAAGGATATAAGAGAGAACAGATTGGAGGAAGGGGTATTCAGTATGCTTGTTATCTTGGGATGGGGAGTAGGGGAAAGATGGGGAGAAAATTTATAACTCAAAATTTTAAAAAACTGAAAAAAAGAAAAGAAATCTTTCACAGTTGATAATTGTTTCAATGTTGCTGTTCCTGTGTGTAATGTTCTGGTTCTGCTCACTTCATTTTGAATCAGTTAATATGTCTTCCCAGGTTTTTCTGAAACCATTCCCTTTATAATTACAACACAATAGTATTACATCCAAATCATATACCATAACTTCTTTAATCATTCTCCAGCTAATAGGCATCCCCTCAATTTCCAATTATTTGCCACCACAAAAGAGCTGCTATAAATATTTTTGAACACATGGACCCTTTTTCTTTTCCTTTGATGTCTTTGGGATAAGAACTACAATTGGTCTTGCTGGTCAGAAGGTATGCAGAGCTTTATAACTCTTTCATTGTAGTTCCAACTGTTCTCCAGAATGGTTGGATGAGTTTGCAATTCCACCAATAGTGAATTGCTGTTCCTATTTTCCCACATTCCCTCCATCATTTGTCATTTTTTTCTTTCACAATAGCCAATCTGCTGGGTGTGAGTTGGTACCTCAGAATTGCTTTTATTTTCATTTCTCTAATTAGTGGTGGTTTAAGCTTTTCTTTTTATATGACTACAAATAGTTTTGGTTTCTTCTTCTTAAAATTGCTTTTTCATATCCTTTGACCATTCCTTATTTTAACATTGTGTGAATCTTCAAAATTACAGGTCTATTTCTTATAAATAGATACTTTTGGATTCTGTTTTCTAAATAATCCTTTCTCCTTACATCCTTATGGATGAATTATTTTTATTTACTTGTGTATTTCTTTTCATCATATTCTCTTACACTTTTTCCTCTCTTCCTCCCTACTGACTTTCCCCTGCATGCTTATTTTCATGTACTTTTATCATACCATAGATGAGAAAGTATTCTACTCCCTTCTTCATTTCCTTCCTAGTATATTTCCTTTTCCGTCTTTTTTCTTACCACTCTTAAGAGTTTCAAAATACAACAACCTTCCCCCAACCCTTCCTAACCCATGCCCTCTGTTTATTTAACTTCCTCTGAAAACTTTAGGATTTGGAAGGGATACTTGACTCTTCTCACTCTATCAGATTCTAAACATTTCATTATTATTTAGCCCCTGCAATTCAAATGCATTTACTCTCTTACATTTCTCTTTACGTCTGTGCTTTCCTTTAAAAATTTCTACTCTGGGGGCGGCTAGGTGGTGCAGTGAATAGAGCGCCCCTGGAATCAGAAGGACCTGAGTTCGGAGCCGGCCTCCAACACTTAATCCACACAAACAAAAACCTAGCCGTGTAACCTTGGGCAAGTTACTTAACCCCAATTGCCTAAAGGGGCGGCTAGGTGGCGCAGTGAGTAAGAGCGCCGGCCTCGGAGTTTGGATGACCCGAGATCAGATCCGGCCTCAGAAAATGGGCACCCACGCATAAATAATGACTAGCCGTGTAACCTTGAGCAAGTTACTTAACCCCAATTGCTTATAAAATAAAAAAAAAAAAAAAAAAGGAAAAAAAAATTTCTACTCTGCTCTGGTCAGGGATGATCAAAAGTCCCTTATTCCATTAAAATGTACATTCATCCCAACCCTGTAGTATTATATTTAGTCTTGCAAGATTTTCTTGGTTATAAGGCCTTATCATTTGTCTTTTGGAATATTGTATTCCAGTAGTTTCTCTTCTTTATTGTAGCTATTGTCAAGTCTTCTTTGATCTTATTAACGTTATCTTGATACGTGAACAACTTCTTTCTGGCTGCATGAAATAATTTTTATTTGACATGGAAACTCTATATTTTGATTTTTATATTCCTTGGCATTTCTTTTTGTATTTCTTTCAAAAGGTTCCTGGTAGATTCTTTTTATTTTTAATTTGTTCTTTTGTTCTAATAGACATAGGCAATTTTTGTTTATAATGTATTAATATCTAATAATAATAATAATAATAATATCTTGTATTGATATAGGGCTTTAAGGTTTGCAAAGCACTCTACAATAGCATATACTTTTTATCTGCAGAACAACCTTGGGAAGCTGATAATATCATTATCTCCATTTTATAGATGAGGAAACTGAGCTACAGAGAAGTTTAGCAACTTGACCCAGGTCACACAGCTAGTTAAGTAGCTGAGACAGGATTTTAATTTAAGACTTCCTAACCTCAAGTCTAACACTTTATACACTATTATTTACATTTTTAAAAAATACAGCAACTAAGTTTTTTGTTTGGTCAAAGTTTTTAGAGAGTCTAATGATTCTTAAGTTTTCTTTCCTCATTTTTTTCCCATAGTTTTCGATATTTTCTTTTAACTCATTTCTACAGCCTTAGTTTCTAAATTGGGAATTTATGCCAGAGCCAAACTTTACTTCTTTGACTCACTCTTTGGATGGGGTAGTCAGACTTTCTTTGGAGCTGACTTTAATTTTCTGTCTTCTTGCCCCTGGCTTCTCTCCATCCCACTTCATCTCCTAATCTGTGTTTATTTTCTTAGAGGGCTAGCAGGTTTCATACTCCTCTGACTGTCTAAACTGTGAGTATTTTGTATTTTAGAGCTATCTGAAACATCTAAAATCAGATTCCTTTGGGCTTCTGGTTGCTCTGGCTCATCCTGATCAGTTACTGGCTCCTAGCTCTACATCTTAGTCAGAATAGTCATAGTACAATAATACATAAACATAAACTTTGCATCAGCCAGCATACAGTTGTGAGCAATCTCTATGGGACAAACCCAACATGCTATTTAGGCAAAGGAAGCAACAGTAAGGCCAGAATTATTAATTCTAGTGTTCAGTAGATCTATGTTTATATCACAGTAAGTAGTGACAGATTTAAAAATAGGTAATAGAATAAATATTCTAGGCCCTTCACTAGGCAGAAGATACACAAAGGTGAGACAAGACAGTTTCTGCCTTAAATCAGCCTACACTGTTATCATAATAAAATAGCTCCATGATGTCAGATACAGTTTCAGATATTTATGTGATGGCAATGAATTGGAAATTGAGGGGAGGCTGGTCAATTGGGGAATGGCTGAACAAGTTGTGGCAAATGATTGTGATGGAATACTACTATAGTATAAGAAATGAGGAGGAGGATGGTTTCAGAAAAAAAAATCATTGGAAGACCTATGTGAACTGATTCAAGATGAAGGAAGAAGAACCAGGAGATCACTGTACACAGTAACAACAATATTGTAATGATGATCAACTGTGAAGATTTAGCTACTCTGATCAATACAATGGTCTAAGAAGATTCCAAAGAACTAACTAATGAACTCTAAGTGAAAATTGAAGTAGATTTTTCTCACTTTCTATATTTTTCTTGCTTTGTATGTATGTGTGCAATATGGCTAATATGGAAATGATTTCACATGTATACTTAATGTCATATTGCCTGCTTTCTCAGTGGGTGAGGAAGAGGTAGGATAGAGAGAATTTGTAATTCAAAATTTAAAAAAGTTTAAAATAAAAATATTTTTAAAAAATAAAATAGATATTTAAACCTTTTTGAAACCAAAAAGCATATTTATTTCTAGAAAAGCAGCAGAAAACATCTGGCTACAAGGCACAAAACTCTTGCCCTTAGAGACCATTCCTTAGTTTAAGCTTTATTGCCTGGGTGTTGCCATGGTTACTGGCCATGAACTGAAATTGCTATGTAATACATTTTATCTCCCCTGATTACACTCTGAAGCCCACGGTCAATTTCCAGTAATTAGAAGAGACAGGTTCAAAGGAGGACAAGGGAGTGGTGTAACCCCATGAGCTTTGCAGCCACCCCCAGGGTCTGGAAGCTGCTGGCTGTGAATTCCAGAGCCACATTGGCACAGACAGGATCATTCCATCTCCAGCTGAGGATGGAGCTAACTCACCCTGGTCAGACTCTGGACACAGGAACGTGTGTCAAACGGTGTCAAAAAGGAAAGAACAAAGAAAGAGTCCAAGCCTGCATTAGTTGGATGTGCAAAGGAGTAACTGATGTGTTTGGCAGATTCTCGGAGTCCTTTCCAAATAGCAGTTTTTGGATCCAAGGCAAATTAATTTTTTGTCAGCTAGAAGAGTTTACTTGACGTGGATGTGACAGTCCTAATGCACACACACACACACACACACACACGAGCAAAACTCATAGGTATCCTGGGGAAACCACATATGTATGTATGTATACACACATACATACATACATACATAAATATATAGAAACATATGCAATATGTATATATGTATGTGTATACATATACACAAACATACACACACAATATATATGTATGTATATATATTTATATGGTAGTTAATTTAAAAGAGAGATGTTGCTTTTGTTTAGGATAATTGATTTCTTTTGTCTTCAAAATTAAGAGAGAATAATAATGCCTTAAGAAATGTCCAGTCCTAAAGTAGAGAGATAGCTGTCCTGAACTAATGCAATGCAAATTTACCTGGGCTTTATGGCTGCTATTCCATTATCAGGGCCAAGAATCAAGGATTTTCTGGGGTCAGCTGTCTTTTTTTTTTTTTTTTAGTATGCAATTGTATTTGTTAAGTGCCTATGTATGAAAGACACTGTGCTAAGTACTGTGATACAAAGGCAGAAATAAAACAGTTCTTGCCCTCGAGAAGCTTACATTCTAGTGGGACAATGGAACATATACAAAAATGAGTAAATACAAATTATTTTAGGGGTGGGGGTCACTAATAACTGGAGGTATCAAGAAAGGCCTTGAGTAGAAGATGCCACCTGAGTTGAGCCTTGAAGAAAGCTGTGGCTTTTAAGAGATGAAGATGAGGAAGAAGAGCATTCTAGTCAGAGACAGCTTGTAGAAAGGTAAAGAGGTGGGAGATAGGACCTTGTATAAAGAGAAAGCAAGTAAGACCAGTTTGACTGAAACATAACTACATAACATGCTATCAGTATGGGAAAATAGGTTAGGCCAAATATTTTAAATCAAAACAAAGGTCTTTATATATTATCTAGAGGCAACGGGAGGAGGAAAGTGGGAAAGCGATAAGCATTTATATAGCACAAGCTCTGTGCCTAGCACTGTGATAAGCATTTTAAAATAAATATGTTATTTGATGCTAACAAAAAGGTAGGTGTTATTAGTATTCCCATTTTCACTTGGGGAAACTCAGGCAAACAAAGGGATGTTGCTTATCCAGGGTCACACAAATTCAAAGTGTCTGAATCTGGACTAGAATTTAGATCTATCCTGACTCCAGGTCCAACATTATCCACTGAGCCACCAGCAGACTCAATAAGGAGGCACTGTAGGTCTTTTTGAAATCCTGGGAACTAATGAGATCACTCAGAGAATGTAGAAGAAGAAAAAGAGGACTTAAGATAGAGTCCTATGGCCCCCCAATGCAAAGGTGGGGATAGGGGTGGGATAAGGGGAGGTAATCCAACAAAAGAGACTGAGAAGTAATAGTCAGACAGGTGCACATACAACCAGGAGAAGAAATGTCATGAACATCCAGGGAGAAGGTGGTTTACACCATCAAATACCGCAAGAAAGAAAAGATCACTGGATTTGGCAATTAAGATATCATTGGGAATTTTGGAGAAAGTAACTTCAGCTGAGTAAAGAGGTCAGAAGCCAGATTGTTTTACAATGTTTGAGAAGTGAATGGGAGGAGAAAGAGTAGAGAAAATGATGTTTGGTTGTTATTTTGTTTTGTTTTGTTTTTTAGAGTTTAACTGTGAAAGAAAATAGAGATAGGAAGATAACTTAAAAGGGTTGTAAAGACAAGTGTTTTTTTTTTTTTTAAGGTCAGGGATCCTTGAGTATATCTGTTAAGTGATAGAAAGAATTCAGGAGAGAGATTTAAGCTTTAAGGAGAGAGGATGATCATGGGGAGCAAAACAGGGAGAGAAGATTGAATTAAGGTTACAGGGAAACGGGTTGGTTGACTTCTGTCAAAATTGCCACATTTTTATCATAGTCTGAGCAAAGGAGAAGAAAATGGAGGGTGATGTTAAGGGATTTTGAGATGGTGAAAATGGGAGAAGAGGGAACTTGTGGTAAATAAATTGTTTTTTCTGTAAAATAAAAATAAAGAGACAGGGAGAGAGATGAAGGGAAAAAGAGAACATTTGGATTGGCCAATTTTAAAATACTGCTGTTGTGGTTGTTAAGAAGTTAGCACAGCAAGATGGCGGAGTAGAAACAGCTCATCCAAGCCTCTCTGCCCCCAGATTCCCCCCAAACTATGTAAAAAGGACTCTGAACAACTTCTGGAGCCCCAGCACCCACAGAACGACACAGAGAAGCTAACCTCCCGCTGAGGACAGCCCAGCAGCCCTGCAGGAAGGACCAGCGCAGCAGTCTGGGAGCCGGCAGCGCGCACAGCGCAGAGCGTAGGAGCCGAGTCGAGCCAAGCCCAGGTCTGCTTGAGCCGAGGTTTTAGCCCCAGGGCGGCAGGGCCAGCAGCCAGCTGGAGGAACCCCAGGAGCGGTGGCGACTCCAGAATTATCAACATAGACATGCCTAGGACAAAGTAAGAGGTTAGTGTCCTATGGACTTTGGGACCTGTATTTGGGGAATGAGTCAGCTCCCTCCCCTGGGGGCTAGAAGCTGCTGAGGACAAACTCCATTTTGTAGTTTTCAGAGGCAGCTCCCGCTCCCAGCCTGCAAATTTGTAGGGAGATCCAGTGATCAGTCTTGGGGGGTAATCGCTCTTGCTTTAACCTCCCTGGATCTGAATTGTGATCTAGGGTGGAAGTCGTGGGTGGGTTTACAGCTTGCCAGAAACGGAAGTTGCCCCCCACACGTTCAGGATGAAAATTCCTCTAGCTGGCCTTAAAGCCATAGTGTGGCAACAAGCCCAAAAGTCAAGTAATTAAATGGCAACATGCCAAGGCAAAGGAAACAGAAAAATGCAACCCTAGACTCCTATTTTGGGGCATAGAGCAGGAAAAGGACTGTGAGGTCAGAAGTCCTGCTCCAAAAGCCCCAGGGGAAAACATGAGTGGGTTGCAGGCCATAGAGGACCTTAAGAAGGACTTTAAAAATCAAATAAGAGAAATGGAGGAAAAATTGGAAAGAGAAATGAGAAGGATGGAGGAAAAGTATGAAATGAGGGTCAACAGCCTGACTGAGGAAAACAACACCTTAAAAAATAGACTAGCTCAAATGGCAAAGGAGGCCCAAAAGGGCAATGAGGAGAAGAATGCCTTAAAAAGTCGAATTTGCCAGATGGAAAAAGAATCTCAAAAGTTCACTGAGGAGATTCATTCCTTCAAAGTTAGACTGGAGCAAATGGAAGCTAATGACTTTATGAGAAATCAGGATGCTGTTAAGCAGATCCAAACAAATGAAAGATTAGAAGGCAATGTGAAATATCTCATGGGAAAAACCACTGACCTGGAGAATAGATCCAGGAGAGACAATTTAAAAATTATTGGACTACCTGAAAGCCATGATCAAGGAAAGAACCTAGAAATCACCCTTCAAGAAATTCTCAAGGAAAACCGCCCTGATGTTTTAGATCCAGAGGGCAAAATAGAGGTTGAAAGAATCCAGCGATCACCCCCTGAAAAAGATCCCAAAAAGAAAACTCCCAGAAATATTATAGCCAGGTTCCAGAATCCCCAGATCAAGGAGAAAATACTACAAGCATCCAGGAAGAAACAATTTCAATATTGTGGAAACACAATCAGAATAGCCCAGGACCTGGCAGCTTCTACACTGAGGGATCGAAAGGGCATGGAATATGATATTCCAGAGGGCAAAAGAACTGGGAATGAACCCAAGGGTCACCTACCCAGCAAAACTGAGTATTTTGTTTCAGGGGAAAATATGGTCATTCAGTGGAATAGAGGACTTTCAAGCATTCTTGAGAAAAAACCAGAATTGAATAGAAAATTTGACATCCAGACACAAGAAGCAAGAGATGCCTGAGAAGGTAATCAGGGAAAAGAAATCAAAAGGAACTTATCAAAGTTGAACTATTTACATTCCTATATGGAAAGCAATAACTGTGACTGATGATGTCTTTCTCACTATGAAAATAATGGAAGAAGGGTGTGTGGTCATATGAGTACATATGTGAATGTGTGTGTAGATGGTTACAGTTATACATGGATAGAGGGCATAGGTTGAATTTGTTGGGAAGGGAGAATACTCAAGGGATGAAATTATGAGGTGAGAGAGGAAAGTGGCAAGAGGAGATGGGGAGAGACAGGGGTAGGGTAAACTATCCCATGTAGAAGAAGCAAGGGGAAGTGGTTGCAAAGGAGGGGGAGAATAAGGACGGCTAAAAAGGAAAACCACATTCACACTGAATTTGGTTCAGGGAGAAAATGACATACATACTGAATGGGATATCTCAACCTGCAGCAGGATAGGGGGAAGGGGGATGAGAGGAGGGATGATGGATGGGAGGGCATCCTTGGGGTGAGGGGAGGTTGGAAGTACCCACTATAGAAGAGGGACAGGATCATGTAGGGAATGGACCAGGTGGGGGTGGGATGAGTGGGAGGGAATTTTAAGCAGCCTTGTACAATATATCTACTATGATAATGTTTTGCATAACTAGACATGTACAACATATACTGAATTACTTATCTCCCAAGAAGGAATGGGTGACAAGGGAGGAAGGAAATGGATCTGAAGCTTGTAATAGGGAGATAAGATGTGCAGGCATTGGGATACAAAGATTCACCTTCCTCTAATGGAAAAGTCGATGGGGGTATGGGAGAAGGTATGGGAGAGAGCAGATTGGAGGAAGTGATATCTTGTGGGACTACTATTCTGGGAGGTTGGGTAGGGGAATAATGGGGGGAAAATGATTGTAACTCAAAATCTGGCGGAAATGAATGATGTAAAACAGAAGTTAATAAAGCATTTGTTTAAAATAAAAAAAAAGAAGTTAGCACATACATGACTGTAGAAATAGCTGAAGTATCATTCATTTGGGAGAATGTGAATTCAGTTCAGATCCATCACTAGTGCAGCAAATGCTTTTATTATTATTTTTTCAGATAGTATCCACATGTACTATAATTGCCATCTGAATCCTCCATATCAGCATCTATCCCTTGAACCCAATTGTTGTTCCTTAATGAGTTCCCCTTTCCTTTTAGCTGAGGCTTTAAAAGACATGACCTTGGTCAACTTTTACATACAGTTTCTTGTTGAGTAGGAAAAAAAATTGGAAGAAATAAAAGACAGCATAAAGTCCAAATGTATCCTGTGTGTGAAAATTACTTTAGTACAATGCTTAGGTGCTTAATAAATTCTTGTTGACTTGACTGACTGATAATTGATAGCTTAATTCAACAAAAAGTCAGTAGAAAATTATTTAGTGTAAAAATACCTAAAATGATCAAGTTATACAGTTGTAGGTAGAAAAATTAGATAACCAATGTTCGAAACTATAAAATACAATTTCCCTCAAATATCCACTTAACTTACTTGGGAACTGAATGAACTTCTATATTTTTGAGAATAGAAATTACTTCAAAAACATCAGACTTCTGCTAATAAAATTATAAAAAGCATTAAAGAAGTTAAGGACAAATAAATGGAGAAGCACTTAGCCTCTTCTGATCAGGAGACAGGTACAGTTGAAGTGATAATACTTCTGAGCATTTTATTTTCTCTACTGTTGGTCTCTCCATGGCATGTTACTGAACATGAGGCATACTTTTTCCTGAAGCCGAAAGCAGTGTGTGATGTATTATATCGCCATTAGAGAATGACAGTGAAAGTGATGCGGGGAAAGACAGAAATGATAATAATGAGAAATAAGACAGTATTATTTGAATTTCAATACTTGAAAAAAACCTTTCACAAGAAATCCATTTTAAATGGCAAATTTGCATAAAGGTAGTGTGGTTTAAAGTCAGACAGAACTTACAAGACAGAGAAACAAACATATCAAGCAGACAGGCTTCCAAAATGCCCAACCATTGCATCAATACCAAATCACAGTTACTAGAGAGGGAAGCATCAACATCTGGGTTTTCAAACCCGGAGAGCTCCCAATGGCTGTCCAGAGTCTCATCTTCTCAAAGTAAGCCCCAAAGCAAAGTCTCCCATCAGAGATTATATAGCCTTCTCCTGGCTCAGAGAATGTCACAGCCCTCTTGACCCAATGTCCAATCACAAAGCAACAAGATGTGGGCATTCCTGAAAACCAAGCCTCCTGCCACAGGCTCCATGTGACCACATTCAGAGGGCAGAGTATATTTTCAAATTAAGGAAGGTTCTCAGAGTCTCTTAAGCCAATCAAAGGGCCTAGGGGCAGGGAAAATCTTTAAATTTGCATTTCCATTACAAGGAGCTGGTGTTATTGTGAATCCAATCAATTAATAAACATTTATCAAGCATCTCCTATGTGACAGGCATTGTGCTAAGTGCTAGGGGTACAAAAAAGAGGCAAAAGTCTGCCCCTGCTCTCAAGGAGCTTACAATCAAGAAACATTATCTTGAGACATTTGGTCATCTTGTGTTGCCTTGTCAGGATCAGGATAGGGATAAAGACTGCACCTGTATTTTCATTTGTCCCAGGTGAGGAAATTACCTCTTTCAATGAAGTCTGGAATCCTCTCTGCAACTTATACTTTTAAAGAGTGGTTTAGAGGAATCTGAAGTGAAATCCTTGCCCAGAGTCATGTAATTTCTATGCTTTAGTGGCAGGACTTGACATTAGATCTCTCTGGCTCCATGATCAGCTATTTTTCCTCTAAATCACACTGTTACAAAAATCATTTGCAGATACATCAGTATGAAAAGAATTGTAGCTTATGCATCAACAGTTTGTTGAAGATTGAGGAAATAAGAAGGATTCTACTATGAACTTGATAAGCTCCTCTAAATCAAATCAATGTATACTTTCATACTCAGTGACTTTAATGTAAAGATTTGTCTAGAGAACAGTGAAAAATATGTTGAGAAAAATGGTTTATGATTTAAAAACAGGAGAGGCCAAAGACTTAAAAATGAATTTTTTAAGATAAAAAATCAAGAGTTACTAGAGATGTTCAGTACTAAGTAAAAATACAAAAAAGAAAAAAACATTATATTTTAATAGATAGGAAATGACTAATACCACTTATTTGAAAGTTTATTTCATGATCTACTTTCTATATACAGTTAGATGTCTCACTGCCATTAGGACAAAGATTAAAATGTTAAAGTACTTAAAGAAAGAATAAAAGTGCAAAAAATACGGCATTCAATTAAAACAGCTTTAACCTAACCTATTTAAATAAGCTGTTGGTACCAAAAAAATGGAGGAACAGACATAAGCACCTCTTAGGACAGTTTCTTTTTTTTGATTACATTAAATTGAAAAGTTTTTCCACAAACAAAGCCAAGATTAGGAGGGAAGCAGAAAACTGGGAAAGAATTTTTATAGCTAGTGTCTCTGATAAAGGCCTCATTTCTAAACTATATAGAGAACTGAGTCAAATTTACAAGAATACAAGTCATTTCCCAATTGATACATGGTCAAAGGATATGAACAGGCAGTTTACAGAGGAAGAAATTAAAACTATCTATAGTCAAAGAAAAAATGCCCTAAATCACTATTGATTAGAGAGATTCAAATGAAAACAACTCCGAGGTACCACATCCCACCTATCAGATTGGCTAACATGACAAAACAGGAAAATGATAAATGTTGGAGAGGATGTGGGAAACTCGGAACACTGATTCATTGTTGATAGAGCTGTGAGCTGATCCAACCATTCTCAAGAGCAATTTGGAACTATGCCCAAAATGCTATAAAAATGTGCATACTCTTTGACCCAGCAATATGGCTTCTAGGATTGTATCCCAAAGAGATCATAAAAATGGGAAAATGACCCCTGTTTACAAAAATATTTATAGCAGCTCTTTTTGTGGTATCTAAGAACTGGAAATTTAAGTGATGGCCATCAATTGTGGAACGGCTGAACAAGTTGTGGTATATGAAAGTAATGAAATACTATTTTGCTATAAGAGATGATGAACCGGTGGACTTCAGAAAATCCTGGAAAGACATATAAACTGATGCTGAGTGAAGTGAGAAGAACCATAATATCTTATTTCTCATTATGTTCACAGAAACAGTCACAGTGTGCGATGACTGATTTTGATAGACTTAGCCCTTCTCAGCAATGCAATGACCTATAAAACAATTCCAAAAGACTAATGATGGAAAATTCCATCCACATTCAGAGAAAGAACTATGGAGTAGGAATGCTGAGTGAAGCAGACTATTTTCTTTTTTGTTTTGTTTTTTTCTTTCTCATGATCTCTCCCATTTGTTACAATTCTTCTGTGCAATATGACTAATGTGAAAATGTGTTTAATAATAATGTATGTGTAGAGCCATATCATATTTCATGCCATCTTGGGGAGGGAAGGGGGAGGGAGGAGAAGAAAATGCAAAACTTATAGAAGTGAATGTTGAAAATGAAAAATAAATAAATTAGTATTTAAAAAAAATTTTCTATATAAGTTTAACTGGCATAAATCAGTTGAGATAGGGAAGACAGCATAAGATTCCATAAACTCCCTCATTCATCAAATAATTGATATCCTTGTTAAGTGGAGAAACATGGCAGTCAAAGGCAACACTGGTTTAGAAAATACTCTTATTTAAAAAAAATCTTACAGAGACAGATGGTGGAATTTTATGCATGATATTGCTTCATAATTCATCAAGAAATCATGAACAGGAAAACAAACTTAAGGAATGATTGGTAAGGGATCTTAACTTAAGCAAAGTAATTCAAAAGGCATTTAGGATAAACCAGGACAACAAAGAGATAAAAGCTGAAAAAAATCTATAAAAAAAATTAAGGATATCTTTTCACCATTCAAGTATATCAGAGTCACCACAATTAAACTCTAACATCACAATCTCAGATATGCTGATAAAGAGGAGGAAATTGTACTTTAAAAAATCCACAACATATATAGGAAATGTAGCCAGACTAGACCAGATATATAAAGAAGAGGTCCATATTGGAAATATTAAGAAATGAATTCTCAAGTTATTGAAAAAAGGAAAAATACTAGAATAGAAAAAAACATACTGGACTCTTCTCAGCAATGCAGGGTGTGTGGTTAAGGATTAATTTTGCCTAATTAGGATCGGATTCGCTCCCACAAAATACCACATGTTCACCAAAACTAATAATAAAAAGGAGTTTATTATGGGAAAAAGAATGCTAAAGAACATTTCTTACATATGCAATATAGGCAACATGATAAGGCTAATAAGCTTAGTAAGATTAAAAATATCACTATAAACACAGAAGAAAATATAAGAGAAAACATCACCAGTCGGGGGAGCACCAACTCTTCACTTTTTCACAATGGCTGGGGAATCCCGTGTTTCAACCTATGAGTCCCGACTGGGGGGTCCCAAGCAGAGTGTCCTCTCCGTGGGTGAGATTCCGAATTGGGTGTTTCACTAACTTTTAAGGTGTTTAGATAAACAAGGCTTTGTGCCAAATGAGTTGGAAAAGGACCAGTAAGTCGGAAGAAGGAGGCAAGGACTCAGAAGTTGTTTAGGATAAGCTGGGGAAGCAGGCTTAACAAGGATGGGAACATGCTTGGTAAACATCTCAACATCTGCAACCAAGGTCTTTACTAGTAAGTAAAAACTCTGTAAGGAAACTCTGGGCAGATAGCCAGTCCTCTCAGAGTTCAAAGAAGTCCAGGAGTGGCTAGCTCCTGGAATCTATATGCACACACAAATGGTGGGGTCATGCCAGGGTCACAAAGGGAAATTTATAGGCCGTGGACAATATTATTATAAGGGGTAAAAATTAACCCTTCACAGGGATATAAGTCAATCCCAAAAGACTCATGATGGAAAGAGATGTCTACATCCAGAGAAAGAACTAGAAAGAACTGAGTTTAAATCCAGACTGAAGCAAACTACCTGATCTTTTTCTTTTTCTTGTTTGGTTTTGTTTCCTCTTTCCCATTGTTCATTCCATTTGATACAATATGTCTTTATAACCTTATTAATGTCTAATGTGAAAGTATTTGCAGATCCTATACTTGATTGTATGCCGTCATGGGGGAAAGAGGAGGGGGAGAGGGAGAAAATTTGAAACTCAAGGAATTGTGGAATTGAATCTTATGAACTAAAAGTAAACAAACAAACAAATAAAGACCAAAAAAAAAGAATAGGAAAAGAAATATGAATATCATTACCCCCTAAAACAGGCAACCAAGAGAATATTATTGCCTACAAACCCATATGCCTACTGTCCCATCTCTTTCTCTGTTTCTGCCTCTTTTTCTCACTGTGTTTAATACTTGTTCACTATTATAGAGCAGTAGAGCAAACAAACTTCTTAAATCTTTTTCAATAAAGTATCTTCTGGGAATATATCAAAGTCATGCAAGATTCTCTGCAAGGTATACCAACAGAGAAAGTTCACTTAATCATCTTCCATTATTAATATAAAGTGAAGAATAAAACAGGGAGGCATATGCACACTAAAACTATTTCCTACCACCTCAAAACTATTCAGTAAAATGTCCATATGGAAGAGGAATTCCCAACACATGATAAAGTTCTCTAGATACATCAATTTGCAGAGGGGCATCTAGGTGGCACAGTGGAAAAAGTACTTGGCCTGAAGTCAGAAAGACTCATCTTCCTAAGGTCAAATCTGGCCTCAGACACTTACTAGCTTGTGACCCTAGGCAAATAAGTCATTTAACCCTGTTTGCCTCAGCTTCTTCATTTGTAAAATGAACTAGAGAAGGAAATGGCAAACCATTCCAGTGTTTTTGATAAGAAAACTCCAGGGGCGGAGCCAAGATGGCGCAGTAGAAACAGCATTTCCAATGTGCTCTGCCCCACACAAATTTCAAACAATGTGAAAGGGAGCTCCGAACAAGTTCTGGAGCCACAGCACCCACAGAACGGCACAGAGAAGCTAACCTCCTGCTGAGGACAGCCCAGCAGCCCTGCAGGGAGCAGCCAGCGCAGTGCTCTGAGAGCAGGCAGCACAGCACGCTGGGAACCGACAGCACAGCCTGCAGAGCCGAGCCCAGGTCCTCGGTTTTAGCCCCAGGGCGGCCGGGCCTTCAGCCAGCTGGTGGAACCCCAGAACACCAACAATTGTGGCGATTCCAGAATCATCAGCACAGATATGCCTAGGACAAAGTGAGAGGTTAGTGCCCTATGGACTTTGGGACCAGTATTTGGGGAACACGTGGCTTCCTCCCCAGGGGGCAAAAAGCTGCTGAAGAAACAGCTGCACAGAAGCCATTTTGCAGTGTCAGTAGTGGCTCTAGCTCCTGGTCTGCGAACTGTAGGAAGATCCAGCAATCTGTTTGGGGGTTAATCGCTTTTGCTTTAAACTGCCTGGATCTGGATTGTGGTCTGGGGGGGAAGTTTGGGGTGGGTATCCAACTAGCCAGAGTGGGTGGAGGCTTTACAGAGGCCACCCAACTGGCAGAAGTTGTGAAGACCCCACATTTGGGAAGGAAGCTCTCCTGTCTGGTGGCAGAGTCCTACTGTGGCAACAAGCCCCAAAATCAAGTAATTAAGCGGCAATATGCCTAGGCAAACGAAACAAAATAAACAGAAAAGTTCAACATTGGACTCCTTTTTTAGGGGCAAAGAGGCTCAAAGCATGGAGGAGGACTGTGAGGTCAGAACTCTTGCACCAAAAGCCCCAAATGAAAATACAAGCTGGCTACAGGCCATAGAGGACCTTAAGAAACAGATAAGAGAAGTGGGGGAAAATTTGGGAAGAGAAATGAAAAAGATGCAAGAAAAGTATGAAATGACAGTCAACAGCCTGACTTGAGGAAAATAACACCTTAAAAAATAGACTAACTCAAATGGCAAAAGAGGCTCAGAAAGGCAATGAGGAGAAGAATGCCTTAAAAAGTCGAATTTGCCAGATGGAAAAAGAATCTCAAAAGCTCACTGAGGAGATCCATTCCTTCAGAGTTAGACTGGAGCAAATGGAAGCTAGTGACTTTATGAGAAATCAAGATACTATTGAACAGATCCAAACAAATGAAAGAATAGAAGGCAATGTGAAATATCTCATGGGAAAACCACTGACCTGGAAAATAGATCCAGGAGAGATAATTTAAAAATTATTGGACTACCTGAAAGCCATGATCAAAGAAAGAACCTAGAAATCATCCTTAAAGAAATTCTCAAGGAAAACTGCCCTGATGTTTTAGACCCAGAGGGTGAAATAGAGGTTGAAAGAATCCACAGATCACCTCCTGAAAAAGATCCCAAAAGAAAACTCCCAGGAATATTATAGCCAGGTTCAAGAATCCCCAGATCAAGGAGAAAATACTACAAGCAGCCAGGAAGAAACAATTTCAATATTGTGGAAACACAAATCAGAATAGCACAGGACCTGGCAGCTTCTACACTGAGGGATCGAAGGGCATGGAATATGATATTCCAGAGGGCAAAAGAGCTGGGAATGAACCCAAGGGTCACCTACCCAGGCAAAACTGAGTATCTTGTTTCAGGGGAAAATATGGTCATTCAGTGGAATAGAGGACTTTCAAGCATTCTTGATGAAAAAACCAGAGTTGAATAGAAAATTTGACATTCAGACACAAGAAGCAAGAGATGCTTGAGAAGGTAATCAAGGAAAAGAAATCAAAAGGAACTTATCAAAGTTGGACTATTTACAGTCCTACATGGAAAAACAATAACTGTGTTTGATGAAACCTTTCTCATTATGAAAATAATTGAAGAAGGGTACATGGCATATGTTCACAGGTATACATGGATAGAGGGCACAGGTTGAATTTGATGGGAAGGGATGATTATTATTTTTTTTTTTGGAGGGCAATTGGGTTTGGGTGACTTGCCCGGGTTCACGTGGCTGGGTTTTTGTTTGTGTGTTGGGTGTCTGGGGCTGGATCCGAGCTCGGGTCCTTCTGGCTCCGGGGCTGGCTCTCTGCTCGCTGCGCCACCGAGCCGCCCGCCTAGCCACCCCAAGGAAGGGATTATTCTTAAGGGGTGAAGTCAAGAGGTGAGAGAGGAAAGAGGCAAGAGGAGATGGAGAGAGACAGGGTAGGGCAAACTATCTCATGTAGAAGAGGCAAGGGGAAGTAGTTGCAGGGGAGGGGAAGAACAGGAAGGCAAAAAGGCAAAAGCATATTCTCATTGAAGTTGGCTCAAGAAGAGAATCACATACATACTAAATGGAATATCTTACCCTCACTCACTCTCCTGAGTAGGGGAAAGGGGGATGAGAGGGGGATGATGGAGGGGAGGGCATTCTGGGGAGAGGGGAGGTTAGAAGTACCCACTATCAAAGAGGGACAGGATCAAAGTAGGGAATGGACCAGGTGGGAGGGAAATATAAGCAGTCTTTTACAATATATCTACTGTGGTAATGTTTTGCATAGATATACATGTACAACACATACTGAATTGCTTATTTTCTCAGAGGGAGTGCGTGACAAAGGAGAAAGGGAATGGATCTGAAAATCGAAGTTTTAAAATTAAATGTTTCATAAGATGTCCAGGCAGTGGGGCTCAGAGATTCACCTTGCCCTAATGGCAAAGTCGAAGGGGGTATGGGAGAAGATATGGGAGAGAGCAGATTGGATGAGGAGATATCTAGTGGGACTGTTATTCTGGGGTGGTGGGTAGGGAAAAAATGGAAAATGTAACTCATAATCTGGTGGAAATGAACGATGTAAACCAGAAGTTAATAAAGCATTTGTTTAATTAAAAAAAAAGGAAAAAAAAGAAAACTCCAAATGGGGCCATGGATATTTAGACAGACCTGAAACAATTGAACAACAAAATTTGTAGCTGGAATCATGCTTCTGCATGAAACCACCAGCAGTTGGAGTCTCCTAAATGAAATCTATAACTATTTTTAAAAAATATCTGGGCAGTGCATTTTATTCACAACACAATATACAGTTGGATGGACAGGTCATAAAATTCATCCATCCATCATGTTTTCAGAAAGAGACAATCCAAATAGACAGTGATCTTTGACCATACTGAACAGGAGGAGGAAAGTACCTAGATTGACTTTGGAGTCATTCATTTTTTTATTGTCTTAAGCTTCTTCATGAAATAAAGGTTCATCTTTGTTTAAAACACCAGTGTTCTTCCATGACATTATATGCCAGAGAGTAATGGAATCTTACAGTCTCAGAATAATTGAAGTGCAAGAGTATCCAAAGTGCACTGGAATCTCTTCACGTGTAGGTTACAACCTATTACAAATGAATTATACAGGAGAATGAGCACAAAGGATGTAATCTGAGAGATGAATAACTGGAAAAGAAGATAGGAGGGTGTCATGTACTGGGAATGAGGCAGTAAATGGATAAGACTACTGACATGCTTTATTTGTATACTTGCAAGGCCAGATTATGCCAATGTGCTAGAGGAAGCACATTGAAAAACCATTTATGTTGTACTTTTGAGAGGACATGGACAAGAGTCTAAGACATTAGGTTGGTATTGACATGGTGGATCTCTGCGGAGGGAACCCATATCAATGAGGTCACAGATCCACTGTAGTACTAGGGAATTCATATTCTAGAAGGACCTATATTTAGATTATATAGTATTTTAATTTGTTCTAAATTATTGATAAGGGTCATTTGAAACTATGGCATGGAATCTAAACTGTAAAAGAACGGCAAAAGAAGATGCAAAGCCATTCCTTGCGAAAAGAGGGATGTTTAACTATAAAAAGCATAAATGAAATGGAACAGAATTGAAGATAATAGATGAATTCACATATAAGAAAAATGGACTGTTATCTTCTGGATGGTAATTAATTTTTAATTAACTAACCTATTTTAAGAATTTGTAGCTATAAATACTACAACTTGCATAAGACTTAAAAACAATAATCGTTAGAATAAAGATCATAACAGAAATTGAAAATTAGTCTTTAAAAAAATAACTATAGGGGCAGCTAGGTGGCGCAGTGAATAGAGCGCTGGCCCTGGAGTCAGAAGGACCTGAGTTCGGAGCCGGCCTCCGACACTTAATCCACACAAACAAAAAAAACCTAGCCGTGTAACCTTGGGCAATTTACTTAACCCCAATTGCCCTAAAGGGGCGGCTAGGTGGCACAGTGAGTAAGAGCGCCGGCCTCGGAGTTGGGATGACTCGAGATCAGATCCAGCCTCAGAAAATGAGCACCCATGCATAAATAATGACTAGCCCTGTAACCTTGAGCAAGTTACTTAACCCCAATTGCTTTAAAAAAAAAATAACTATAGGGGAGTGGAGCCAAGATGGCGGAGTAGAAACAGCAATTCCAAGGTAGTCTGCCCCCAGATTACCTCCAAACAATATGAAAGGGGAATCTGAACAACTTCTGGAGCCCCAGCACCCAGAGAACGACACAGAGAAGCTAATCTCCTGCTGGGGACAGCCCAGCAGCCCTGCAGGGAGCAGCAAGCGCAGTGCTCTGAGAGCAGGCAGCACAGCACACTGGGAACCAACAGGCTCCTGAGCCCAAGCCCGTGTGAGCTACGGTTTTAGCCCCAGGGCAGCCGGGCCAGCAGCCAGCTGGAGGGACCCCAGAACACCAGCAGCTGTGGTGATTCTAGAATTATCAGCACAGATATGCCTAGGACAAAGTGAGAGGTTAGTGCCCTATGGATTTTGGGACCAGTATTTGGGGAATGTGTCAGCTTCCTCCCCTGGGGGCGAAAAGCTGCTGAAGAAAAGCAGCACAGAAGCCATTTTGCAGTGTCACTGGAGGCTCCAGCTCCTGGTCAAATGTAGGGAGATCCAGCAATCAGTCTGGGGGTTAGTCGCTCTTGCTTTAAACTGCCTGGATCTGGATTGTGGTCTGGGGGAGTTTGGTGAGTTGCCAGGGTGGAGGCTTTACAGAGGCCACCCAACCTGCGGAAGCTGTGAAGACCCCACATTTGGGAAGGAAGCTCTCCTGTCTGGTGGCAGAGTCCTACTGTGGCAACAAGCCCCAAAATCAAGTAATTAAGCGGCAATATGCCTAGGCAAACGAAACAAAATAAACAGAAAAGTTCAACATTGGACTCCTTTTTTAGGGGCAAAGAGGCTCAAAGCATGGAGGAGGACTGTGAGGTCAGAACTCTTGCACCAAAAGCCCCAAATGAAAATACAAGCTGGCTACAGGCCATAGAGGACCTTAAGAAGCAGATAAGAGAAGTGGGGGAAAATTTGGGAAGAGAAATGAAAAAGATGCAAGAAAAGTATGAAATGACAGTCAACAGCCTGACTGAGGAAAATAACACCTTAAAAAATAGACTAACTCAAATGGCAAAAGAGGCTCAGAAAGGCAATGAGGAGAAGAATGCCTTAAAAAGTCAAATTTGCCAGATGGAAAAAGAATCTCAAAAGCTCACTGAGGAGATTCATTCCTTCAGAGTTAGACTGGAGCAAATGGAAGCTAGTGACTTTATGAGAAATCAAGATGCTGTTAAGCAGATCCAAACAAATGAAAGAATAGAAGGCAATGTGAAATATCTCATGGGAAAAACCACTGACCTGGAAAATAGATCAGGAGAGACAATTTAAAAATTATTGGACTACCTGAAAGCCATGATCAAAGAAAGAACCTAGAAATCACCCTTAAAGAAATTCTCAAGGAAAACTGCCCTGATGTTTTAGACCCAGAGGGTGAAATAGAGGTTGAAAGAATCCACAGATCACCTCCTGAAAAAGATCCCAAAAGAAAACTCCCAGGAATATTATAGCCAGGTTCAAGAATCCCCAGATCAAGGAGAAAATACTACAAGCAGCCAGGAAGAAACAATTTCAATATTGTGGAAACACAATCAGAATAGCCCAGGACCTGGCAGCTTCTACATCGAGGGATAGAAGGGCATGGAATATGATATTCCAGAGGGCAAAAGAGCTGGGAATGTACCCAAGGGTCACCTACCCAAGCAAAACTGAGTATCTTGTTTCAGGGGAAAATATGGTCATTCAGTGGAATAGAGGACTTTCAAGCATTCCTGATGAAAAAACCAGAGTTGAATAGAAAATTTGACATTCAGACACAAGAAGCAAGAGATGCTTGAGAAGGTAATCAAGGAAAAGAAATCAAAAGGAAATTATCAAAGTTGGACTATTTACAGTCCTACATGGAAAAACAATAACTGTGTTTGATGAAACCTTTCTCATTATGAAAATAATTGAAGAAGGGTACATGGCATATGTTCACAGGTATACATGGATAGAGGGCACAGGTTGAATTTGATGGGAAGGGATGATGCTTAAGGGGTGAAGTCAAGAGGTGAGAGAGGAAAGTGACAAGAGGAGATGGGGAGAGACAGGGTAGGGTATACTATCTCATGTAGAAGAGGCAAGGGGAAGTAGTTGCAGGGGAGGGGAAGAACAGGACGGCAAAAAGGCAAAACCATATTCTCATTGAAGTTGGCTCAAGGAGAGAATCACATACATACTAAATGGGATATCTCACCCTGCAGGAGAGTAGGAGAAAGGGGGATAAGAGGGGGGAGGATGGAGGGGAGGGCATTCTGGGGGGAGGGGAGGTTGGAAGTACCCACTATCAAAGAGGGACAGGATCAAAGTAGGGAATGGACCAGGTGGGAGGTGAGATGGGTGGGAGGGAAATACAAGCAGTCTTTTACAATGTATCTACTATGGTAATGTTTTGCATAGTTATACATGTACAACACATACTGATTTGCTTATCTTCTCAGAGGGAGTGGGTGACAAGGGAAGAAGGGAATGGATCTGAAAATCGAAGTGTTAAAATTAAATGTTTCATAAAATGTTCAGGCATTGGGGCACAGAGACTCACCTTGCCCTAATGGCAAAGTCGAAGGGGGTATGGGAGAAGATATGGGAGAGAGCAGATTGGATGAGGGGATATCTAGTGGGACTGCTATTCTGGGGTGGTGGGTAGGGAAAAAAATTGTAACTCAAAATTTGGTGGAAATGAATTATGTAAACCAGAAGTTAATAAAGCATTTGTTTAATAAAAAAATAACTATAGAAAACATGCCGACTTCAACTATGAAACTATATCTTCTTTGGAACAGTAACAGGAGAATAACTCCAGGGAACTTCCATCAGACTCTTCACCATATTTCTAAGGCACAGAAACAGATAAATCACATTATTGCTATGATATACTTCCTATTATAACTAACTGACATTTTATATTCTTACATATACATATTGCGTTATATGCAGGTTCATAAAACATAATAAATGTTTTTTAACTTTAAATATTCTAAGTAAAAGCTTAGGAAGATGATTTACTTCTTGTATGTCACTAGGAGCCAGGTTATTTTTTTTCAAAGATTTGTCTTAACATTTTAACTTACTGCTATTGGACAACTTAAGAGCTAGGAAAATATAACTTGTATTTTATTCACTCAAGGAAACCTAAGGCTATGAAGAAAAAGGAACCCTGGAGTCACACTCCTCCCCCACCCGGCTTTTTTTCACCATAATGCAATGGTCCACAACCTATAGATTGTGTACCCTTAGGTATCATGAATTTTGTTTGGCTTTTTATTTTTGGAGGGGGGAAGGTAGAGCAATTGGGATTAAGTGACTTGTCCAAAGTCATGGCTAGTTTTGTGTTAAGTGTCTGAGGCCGGATTTGAACTCAGGTCCTCCTGACTCCAGGGCCAGTGCACTATTCATTGTATCACCTAGCTCTCCCTATCATGGATTTAAAAAAATATTCACTAAATCTATAAATAAGTATACTTTCTATAGAATAAATAAATGTCTCATATATTTATGTCACTTTTTGTTTTTAAATGTAGGTATGAGAGAAATCGTGAGTTCTTGTGTCGGCTATGTTACGGTTCAAAAGCTAGGATTGTTTTGTAGTTGTTATAATATATATATATATATGTACACACATACATACATATACATATATATATACATAGAAATACATACATATTATATTTACCTATCTATCATACACTGTGTGTAGGTATATGTGTAAAGTGAGAGGGCCCCACATATAGTGAGACTCAATTGTTGCAAGGCTTGTCCCCTTACATGTATCAGGAGGTTGTCCCCTCTCCTGAGAAATGGGGTATCATCGCATAGCTCAAAGGGAGGCAATAGATGCCTCTAGCCTCTTTTGCTCCCACCCCTCTTCAAGGGAAACTTTCATTTCTACCAGGATGGGAAGCAGGAAACTAGGGCCAAGGGAGGTTCCAGGTTAGAATTTTATTTTTTACTCCCTTAAATATTGGTGGGTTTTGAGCTTGTTAGTTAAAAAATAAAATAAAAATTTAAAAAATATCTGAATTAGAATTCTGCCTTTAACACTTAATAGCTATGTGCTCCTAGGTATGGTATTTAAACTCATTTGCAGAGGCTCTATGGGTAAAATGAGTTTAACAATAGTATCTACCTCATAGGGTTGTTATGAGGATCAAAATGATAAAATATTATAATACATGCATAGATATCATATAGTATACTTTGCAAACCTTTTAACATTTATGTCACTGTCAACTATAATGCTTTTTTATTTGGTAGAGTGCCCCAAGAGCTATAACTAGGTGTTATTGTAGTTTATCAAATACAAATTCATTTTAAAGTGATTGAATTCATTGTAACTTTTTGTCATTATGTTTTTCCTTAATCAATGGATATTAGCTTCAAAACTACTATCATATGGGGGCGGGGAATTCATGAAATTTTTTTATGTTAAAAAGGGTACTCAAAAGACCAGACACTACAATTAAACCTTAAGGAAATAATGTGATTCCTTCTTTTCCCTTAAGACCAAGGTTTTTAATCTTTTTGTGTAATGGACCCCTTTTGCAATCTGGTAAAGCCTATTGATTCTTTCTCAAAATGTCTCTAAATGAATAAAATAAAATACATAGAATTACAGATTACATTGAAGTTCAGTTTTTAAAATAATTTTAAAATCCAGTTTAATGACCAAAGGTAAAGTACCACTGCCTGATGATAACCAATATTCTCCCATTATTAAGCTCTGTTCATTCTTCTCCAGTTCTTATGAAAACTTTAAGAGGCTCTCATTATCAGATAAATCTCCTTCTTATTGTGGCCAGGCCAATATTATACCAGTGAGGAATTACCTTGACCAAACTATAAGGCAGTCAGGACTAGACACAAAAGAAATCAATGGGAGGATGTCCAACTATGCATGTATCTCAGAATTAGTATATCTGTGCATCTACCTCTCCATGTTACAAATCTAAAGATAAATATTTTTTGGATAAACTATTGCTTTTTGATATCGACATATTGGCCTCCATTATCTAATATTGTAAATTGACTAACAAACATGAGACTGTTTAGGAGGTGCCTAGTAGTGAATAATATGTATTGTTATGTTGAAAATATCCACTCTATTCCATACAGGATTTCAAAAAATGAAGCATGTCAGAGAAGTGATAGAATTCTGTAGAAACTCATTCCTTTTCTATGGTGCTTGTAATAATAGATGGCCATTAAGTTTAAACTTGGACCCTCTGAGGTCTTTCCAAAGATGAAGGAAATGATTACATCCTCTGATTTTTTTCTTCTCAATTTATGTGAGCTTTCTAACTTCTTCCAGCACCCCACCTATTTGATGTCCAAGATCAAAGGTGATTTCTTATAGAAAATAAAAGTCCTCTATAGCAAATCTTGTTTACTACAAATCTACAACTTGTGAAAACAAAATGAAACAAAGAAATATCCAGAAGGAAAGATTGAAAATCTCCAAAGATAGCGATGCCACAGAGCCTGGGGAAACTAAGCCTCATACATTAAAAAAAATCTATTTAACAAAAGAAAGCCTTGTAAAATGTTCAGTGGGCTCCTAATGTGCTTTTTTATCTTCTGAGGAAATGTGCCAGAATTCTGACTTTATTTCTATTTCCCATTTGTTCCTATGATCTTTTCTTATTAAGCTTTATATGTACGGAGTCCTACAGATCTCTCTTGATAAAATAAGGTTAATTGATTTGCCCAAGGTCACACAGGCAATAAATGTCAGAGTTGGGATTCGTGCTCAAGTCTTCTGGCCCCAGATCCAAGTCATTCTGCTTTACCACATTACCTTATTTAGTCCACACTTCCTCTGTTTTTCTCCCAATTCATTGGGCATTCAGAGAAATGGAATAGCAAGTAAGGGGAAAGAGTGAGTTTATGGCACATCTTTATTATTTTTTGTGCTTCTCAAGATTTTGAAAGTGGAATGGAAAAGAGGTTGTGAAATAATATGGAAATCTGAGAATTAAAAAGAGTAATATGAGAAACAAAGGAAATAATGGGAAAAAATCTACTTAGTTAAGTCAGCAAGCAGTTATTAAGTGCCTGCTATATTCCAGGCACTAGAGATGCAAAGAAAGATGAAAATAGTCTGAACTAAAGGAGCTTAAATTCTAATGGGGGATACAACATGCAAATAGCTAAGTACAAATAAAACACATACAGGTTAAATTGGAGGTAATCTCAGAAGGAAGGCACTAGCATTAAGAGAGACTGGGAAAGAATTCGTACACAGTGTAGAATGTTAACAGAGATTTTTTTTTGGTGGGCAATTGGGGTTAAGTGACTTGTCCAAGGTCACATGGCTAGTTTTTGTGTTGTGTCTGAGGTCAGATTTGAACTCAGGTCCTCCTGACTCCAGGGTGCATGCTCTATTCACTGTGCCACCTAGCTGCCCTTGTTAGTGAGTTTTAAAGAAAGCCAGTTAAGCCAGGAGTTAGAGATGAGGAGGGAAAGCATCTCAGACAGAGGGAATAAAGAATGGAGATGCACAGAGTCAAAAGATGGAGTGGCTTGTACAAAGAAAAGTAGGGAGGGAAGTGTCACTGAATCACAGAGTACAAGGAGGGGAATAAGGTACAGTATAAGAAATTGTTGGGAGTCTGGGAGCCAAGATGGCAGAGTGAAAACAGGGACTCACCTGAGATCTCCCACACACTCCTTCAAATACCTCTAAAAAGTGAATCTGAACAAATTCTTAAGCAGTAGAATCCACAAAGAAACACTGTGGCAGATTTCCAACCCAAGACAACCTAGAAGGAAGACAGGAAGGATATGTTATATGGGGCTGGGAGAGGAGTGCAGTCTAATGTACAGGCTGCACCAATGAAGACTCAACCATAGCAAAGCTGGAGCAGACCCCAGCAGACTGAGTCGCTCACTGTCAGCAGTGGAGATTCCCAGACCTCTTAGCACAGGAAGGGGGTCTGTGGAACTGGATGAGAGAGAAGCACAGTCCTAGAGGGGCTGCAGCAAATTTTTAAAAAATCAATGACTGTAGAGTAATATTTTGGTGACAGAGAAGATCAAAACACAAATTCAGGAAAGGACAACATGGTCAGTATACCCACACCCAAAACCTCAAAGGGGAATATGAATTGGTCTCAAGGCCAAAAAGCCTTCTTAAAAGAGCTCAAGGAGGATTTTAGAAGTCAAATAAGAGAGGTAGAAGAAAAACTTAAAAATACAATTGAAAAAATGGGAAAAAAAGTACACTGAAGAAAACAACTCCTTTGCTGTGGGCTGCTCAGTGTCCAGCACTAAGCATGATTGGAGATGTGAATAAGAAATGACCAGGCCATGTGGGTAGTTAAAGGAAGAACCATGAACTCCATTGATTGATTCTTAAGACAAAGTTTTTATAGAGCAATGAGACAAAAAAGACTCAAGTATTCTTATTATTACTTTAGTCTGACACATCCTGGAAGTAGCAAGGCAATAAGGCTTTTGTTCTCTAAGGTCAATTAACTCTTTTCATATGCAGTCACATGAAAAAGGATGTTCTCAAGAGCTGGCTTCAAGGCCCAAGCCAAAGCCATGATTGTTGAAGATATTTGCATAGGAGCTGATCACCTAAAAATCAAATATTTTGTCTTTGAACAACTAAAGTCTTGGATTAGAGCCTATTGGTCTCAAAACTCAAACAACATCCTTTTAAGTGTATGCCATACCAAAAGACCAAGGAGCAAGCTTAACAAAAAAGTGAGATTTTTATCTGAGTCCTGAATCAGGCTTCCTTGGCTGCCCACACTCCTTAAAAAGTGGAATTGGCCAAATGGAAAAGGAAGTACAAAAGCTAAATGAAGAAACTGTTGGAAGAGGCCAGGTGATGGGGGCTTTAAAAAAGAAACAAGGAATTGTATATTTAAATCTATAGGTTGTAGGGAGCCACTGGATTTTATTTGTTTACTGAGAAAGGGGTGGTGGTAATATTGTCAGATTTGTAGTTTAGGCAGATCACTTTGATAGTTCAATAGAGGCTGGAGTAAGTAGAAATCCAGGTAATGAGAACAACCAGTAGACTACATGACAACTAGGAGCCCATCCATGAAGTGAAGAGGTCTGCATCAGGGTTTTAGCAGTGACAAAGGAGGCATATAAGAGATGTTCTAGAAGGCAACTAGATGGAAGAGTGGATAGAGCACCAGCCCTGGAGTCAGAAGAACCTGAGTTCAAATGTGGCCACAGATATTTCCTAGTTGGGCAAGTCCCTTAACCCAATTGCCTCAAAAAAACATTATGGAAGTTCCATTGATAAGATAAGAATAGATCTTATCTGGGAGGTAAGAGTTGGGGAGCATAGTTAGTAGATAAGTAGATCAGGGGAGTACATGACACATGGTGGATATGGAGTTTGCAAAACATTTGATAGTTTATCTCCACTATTATTGTGGGTAAAGTGGTGCCATTAGGCTGACATTATAGTACAGTTAGTTGGATTCAAATTTGAATGACTAGACACAAAAATGAATATTATATGTCAATGTCAGTCTGAAGGTATCTAGTGAATTTCCACAAGTCTCTGCCCTTGACATTATTCTGTTAAAAATATTTCGGGGCGGCTAGGTGGCGTAGTGAGTAGAGTGTTGGCCCTGGAGTCAGAAGGACCTGAGTTCGGATCCAGCCTCAGACACTTAACGCACACACAAACAAAAAACCTAGCTGTGTGACCTTGGGCAAGTTACTTAACACCCCAATTGCCCTCCAAAAAAAAGCAAAAAAAAATGTCCAAAACTGAACTCCTATTTTATGGGTCGGCTAGGTGGCACAGTGAGTAGAGTGCTGGCCCTGGAGTCAGAAGGACCTGAGTTTGGATCCAGCCTCAGACACTTAACGCACACACAAACAAAACCTAGCTGTGTGACCTTGGGCAAGTTGCTTAAGCCCAATTGCCCTCCAAAAGGCAAAAAAAAAAAAATTTCAAAGTATGAACTAAGAAGTGATGATATGTTTATCAGATTTGTAGATGACATGAAGATGAGCCCAATAAGGAATAAATTATGTGACAAAATTTGGATCCACAATAATTTCAACACATTGAAAGGATGCACTGAATCTAATAAAATGAAACTGAATAGGAATTCATTCAATTCATAAACATTCATTAATACATACTATTGTTCAAGATACTATACTTAACACAAATACATGTTAATCCATGTATTTGACTAAAAAAAAGACTCAGATTAACAAGTATAAGATGTGGAAATCATGGCAAGAGGTCAGTTTATATGAAAAAGATGTCTGGGAGCTTTAGTGGACTGCATTTTTAATATGTGCCAGTCTTATAATGTAGCACTCCAAAAAGCAAGTTCAACTTTGGTCTTCATTAATAAAAATATAATGTCCAAAGAAAAGGAGGTGATAGTTTTCAGATCCTTCTGATTCTAGAATTATATGATTTTAAGCCTTGCCTCCAGTCAAAACACTCCCTGGTCCTTTGATTACTCAGTGTGGCTTCATCAAGGCCCTGGAATAGAATACATTTCTGTCTTGGTGAATTTATGCTGAACTTTTCCTCAATCCTTACAGTTTTTATAGGCTGCATCTAGGATGACAGAGGCTACCTAGGACATGGTGCATAGTTCTCCATGGGCTTACTATGTAGTCATGCACCCTGTGGACATTCAATAAGTAGTTATTGATGTTCATGGTAGAAAATGCTCACAAATGCAGGCTTGAGACCTTCATGTACCAAGTAACATGGTACAAATTCTAAGTTATTCATTTATTTTCAATGTGTTATGAACAGAGAGAGCAATGAAATGGTGCCAGATAGAAAAGAAGATCTTACCCCACCATCACCTCATTCTTTGGCCATGGAAAGAACAGAAATGTGGTCAGGGCCACAACCTAGAGTCTAGTTGGGATTGCTTTACGGCTTAGTGGGATAGATGGGTACAAGAACTAGAAGTGGGCTGGAGTGGATTTCTGGAGTCGGAATATAAATAAGGCCAGGAGGTGTTGGAACTTAGTGATCATGAACAGGTATTTAGGTAGTGACACCAACACTGGAATAGGTAATTTGGTGAGGATTTATAGAGGAGAAACTAAGCTAATAAAGTAGTGACCAGGACAGCTTAGAGAATCAGAAAAGGCAGAATTTAAGGCTGAAACAATATCTGGGCTTGCATCTGTCATATTGATATATGGCCAGTTCAAAGTACAGTCAGCTCTATTGTAATTGACCTATGCATTCCTAAAAATCATTCTTTTGTGTGAAATCATCAATAAAAACCACAGGGTTATTGAGGAAAATGGAGTTAGGGGAACAACACTGAAAAATTTCATCAGTGGAGCATAAAAAAGAGATAGGAACCTAATTAAAATGGTAGACAGTTTTATGAAATGGTAGACAGGTGAAGAAGTACATAAATATTGCAATATATAGTGGAGGCATATGAGACTTCAGGGTGATGCTCAGCCCATACCCGGGTTCCCACTCAACCCTGCAAAGTCTAGTCACTGGGGCCAGGGGCAGTGGGGAGCTGGGGGAGAGGCAGGGCAGAGCTGCAATGGGATGCAACTCCAGCTGGAGCCCAAGTCATGGTACAAAGTGGGGGAAGAGTTAGGAGTGGACCAGCCCTCCTCATCCTACAGTTCCTACTGCACTAGAAAATATATAACATATATTCCACTTTTCTATGAAAAAAGGTGTAAAATTTGCTAGTTGAACTGGGTATCAGAAGGGTGGCAGTTTGTGAGTAATTGTGAAGTGGTGCAGTTTTCTATGTTTTTTTCCTGTTTATTAAGGAGGAAAATATGCATAAACAAACACCAATCCTATTGGAATAAATTAACATTTTCAAAACAACCATTTTAGTAGAACTGACAAAGTCTTTTTAACAAGGCAGTTCAACAACCATAAAACAGGGCAGTCCATCTACATTTTATTAGCTCTCATACATTTAGGTGGGTTTTTTTTGATGGAAAGTAAGACTGTGTCCTCTTCTGTCCATTAGAATGTGAGGTCCTTGAGAGTAAAGACAGTGTTTTTGTCTTTCTTTTTTTTAATTTCTAGTACATAGTACAGTGCCTAACACTTATACCATTGGGTCCCTTGGCTCAGATAGGTTAGTCTTATTTTGTAGGGGCCCAGATGTCCACAGTGGCTCCTTGGCCAACTTTATGCCCTGTCACAGAATGAGATACCTCTCCCTACTTTCCAGAAACCCCTAGGCATATTGTTTTCCTGATTAGAATGGCAGCTCTTTGAGGACAGAGATTGTCTTAACTGGATCATTTTTGTATTCCCAGTGCTTAGCACTGGCTGTCACATTATAAGCAGTTAATTATCTATTTGTCATCTATCTATCTATCTATCTATCTATCTATCTATCTATCTATCTATCTATCTACTGTAATAGTAATGGAATTTAAAGATCCCCATGTATTGGGTTGGTTTTTGGGTTGAGTGTTGAAACCCAGAGCTTGTGAATCCCACTTGTGGAATGGACTTGTTGATGTGAAAAGAGAGGGCTGAACTGGCAGGAGCTGGTGCCATGGATTCAGAGAAAGCCCAAGCAGAGAGAGGCAGAAGAACTTTTGGGAACAGCATTGTGGAGGATTGCTGAGGGCCAGTTGGAGCTGCCCAGGACTTTTGAGAGCTGCCACCCAGAGCTGCCAAGGACTGAGGAGACATGGCTGTGATGCCAGTATTTTGTCTGTCTGCTTTGATGTTGTTTTGCCAGATTCGTCCAATGCTGTTGTTGCAGAGATCCTGGAACCTTGTTGTTTGGTTCAGAAGCCCTGAAGAAGGATTTCCTTGTTGTAGGTTTATAGAAATCCTGGAAGAGGATCTTGCTGATATTTTCAGGGGTCCTGAGACTGTTTTGCCAGCAGAGAGTGAATTGATAAGGACATTGGCAATGTATATTGTGGCTTTGTTAAGCTTTGTCTCCCCAGGAACAGAGATTTCTGAGAACTTGCTTCAGGTCAAGATGAAGAAAAGACCTCTCTTTGGGTATTAAATGCTGTGATGATATCCCAACCTTGTTGTAGCTCAGGGGTGGATGGTCTTTGTACTCTCTACTGCCCCTTTAGAGAAGGTGCTTGGTAGTAACTGATGATAATTGTTATTCAGTTGTGATCCAAGAATGGGAAACTTGACTTTTTTGTGCCCTGTGATTGGCCAAATGAATATACTTTGTTTATGATTGGAAACTAATCTTGATCTCCATTTGAGAAGAGAGACTTTGTGATTGACTAAATAAATGTACTGCCCAGGGGGGGAGTAGTACTTGGAAATTATTGAATCTTGGTGAATGCTATATTTTGATTTTCTCTGTTCTATGAATGTTTTGCCTTAATTTGTCAATGAATAAAATGGAGAGTTACTATGCTGGCATTCTGAACCTTGGAAGTTGCCTTTGCTTGGCATTACATCTACCTATCTAGCTATCTATTTATCTATTTAGCCAAATCTCTTTCTTTAGTTATTCATCTATCTATCATTTGTCTGTATGTCTGTCTATTCAGTTATCTAACTCTTTCTTTAGTTTATCTATCTATCTATCTATCTATCTATCTATCTATCTATCTATCTATCTATCTATCTATCTATCTGTCTCTGTCAAAATATATTGACCTACTGACTTGTCTTGAATCTGTCTGTCTGCCTCTGAAGACATTGGTCTGGGGAGAAGAGGAGTGGGATGCCGTTAGTCAGGTATTTCTGTTGCTTTACTCTTCTTCCAAGGCCAGGATCCCCACAGTGGAGCATTAAGCAAGTCCCTGACACATAGCAACTGTTATAGATTCTCAGCTTCCTGAGATCTTTTCAAGGGGCTGTATCTCATGATGCATACATGTAATCTCTAATCCGCAGACTCCTCCACACCTGAAAATTCTCAAAAAGAGACATCTATTCCTCCCCTAAAATTTAGGATAACTTCTTGGAGGTACTTGAGGTATTTTGGGGGAGTAAGAACAGGACAGTGCGATATTTTTGTATGATTTTGAATGAAGATTCAGACTAAAGTCTTGATCCTTCGTATTTCGTGGTATCTGAGAAAATGTAGTCACTGAAACATAGTTGTTTTTCTTTGTGACTTATTCATTTAGAAGTGTTTAAAACCTTAGATGTATTAGAATGTCATGTTGGAGCTGAAAAAACCCTTAAAGATCAACTGATCCAACTTCCAAATATTTAACATTTTTATCAATAACTTGGATAAAGGTATACATGGTATGCTCATCAGATTTGAAAAGGACACAAAACTGAGATGACTAGGTATCACAGTGACCATCAGGTTAGACCATCAGGTTGAATATAATAAAGTGAAATTTGGCTTAAATGTATTAATTAAATGTAATGTCTTTCACTTGCACTTGGGTACAAAAATATCAGCTTCAATAAGTGTGAAGTGAAGAAAGTATGAGCAGACAGTATTTATTCTGAAAATTATTGGCTTAGGGGGAGGTTTTAGTGGACTGCAAGCTTAATATGATTCAAAAGTGTGAGATGGAAGCCAAAAAGCTAAGTGCAATCTTGAGCAGCATTAAATTTCTAGAAATATAGAGGCCATGGTTCCATTGTACTCTTTTCTCAGACCTCAGACCTCAGACCTCATCTAAAAGAATGCGTTCACTTCAGGGCACTGTGGGTCAAGAAGGCCTTTTTCCTTTGCTTTGCTTTAATTCTAAATGTCAAAAAAATCAACCAAAATTAGCCCTTCCATATACATAGTAGAACAATAAGAACAAAAAGAAGAGTGTAAGTGAAACTTCAAATCACTATTATGTACAGCTTAATTACTTTTAAAGTATGTAATAAATTCCCATATCATTTTAGCATTGTCCTGCTTGTCTGTGATTTCTTCTCTGCTTTTTTTGTGCATTTAAGAAAATGCTTCATTCACCCTCCTTTCTTTTTCTGTTTTGAGCAACCTAATTCCTAATTTCTTTCTTCCTCCTGTTCCCAGTTTCTCTCTCACTGTTGGGGCAAAAAACAAACAAACCTTTATAATAAATATGAATAGTAAAGCAAAGAAAATTCCCACACTAGCTATGTCCAAAAATGTGTATTTCGTTCCTCACCTTGAATCCTTGACCTTCATATCAGGAGGTGTATAATATTCATCTTTATCACTTCTCTGAAGTTGTGGTTGGTCATCACATGGATCAGAGTTTGTAAGTCTTTCAAATTTATTCTTATAATGTTACTGTTAATGTACCAATTGTTTTTTTTTTTGGTCCTGCTCACTTCATTTTGGGTCAGTCCATACAAATTTCCATCCATTTCATCATTTTTTTATGGCACAATAATATTCCATTACATTTATATACCATAATGTGTTCGGTCATTTTCCAGTTAATAGTATTCCCTTAGCTTCTAGTTCTTTGCTATAAGAAAGTAAGGTGATATAAATATTCTTGTACATATGGGTCCTTTTCCTCTTTAATTTGTTCTAAGCAAGGGGCAATGAGGACACAACCTAAGGTGGTGGCAAAGAAGGGATCAAATGAAAGAGATATGGGTAATCAATTGGATATTGGGGTGAGGGAGATTAAAGTATCAAGGACAGGGCTGAGGTTATAAACCTGGGAAGCTGGAAGAAGGGAGAAGATCCCTTCAACAAAAATAAGGAAGTTTAGAAGAGGGGTTGGTTTTGAGTAAAGAATAATATTTTCTAGTTTGAACATGTTGAGTTTGAGAAATCTCTAAGACAAGGAGTGATAATACATATAGGATGAGAACCAAGAGAGAATAGTGTCATGAAAATCCAGACAAAAGGAAAGTATCCAAGAAGAGAGGGTGGTCAATCATGCCAAATATTGAAAAGAAGGATGAGGATTTACCTCATCAAATATGGTAATAAAGATGACCAAATGTTAACCAAAAGATTGTTTGTTGGTAATGTTAGAAAGCAGATTCAGTCAAATGGTGAGTTCAGAAACCATATTTTAAAGGGTTGAGAGTGACAAGAGAGTAGAGGCAATGAGCATAGATAACTTTTCTGTAGGAACTTGGCTAAGAAACATAGGAGAGATATAGAGTGATAGCTTAAGGAGATAGGATCTGCTGAAGGGATTCTTTTCCCTTTTTAATTGTTTTTGTTTTTAAGAGTAAGAGAGACTTAGAAATAGTCTAAGACAGTAAGGAACAAATACATTAGAGAATTTGAAAAGTAGAGGGAGAAAGGGGATGATTGAGGGGTCAATTCTCCGTATTAAGTATGAAAAAAACCAAGTTCAGGGAGAAGCAAATCCACATTTGATACTTAGAGTAAGTAGAAAAAAATAATGTGAAATGAATCTGGAAAGATTGGTTGGTGCCAGACTGTGAAGCTATCTCTTGTCCTTCCCGGACAGGTGTCTCTTGGGATTTTCCTCTATAGAATCTACAGTATTTGTCCTCAGTCTAAATGAAAGAGAGCACCTGCTTTGTTAATTGGAAGATTTAGGGAGACAAGGTTCCTACAGTTCCCTAGTGTTATATTTTTGAATGAGTTCCTCTGAGAGTTGTTCCATTAAATTCACATATGCTACTCAGAAGCCCATGGGCTTCCTGGAATTTTTATTAGAAGTTTCAATATTCCAGCAATAATTTTAAAATGTCACAACTTCTGCTAATGGAACACTTTCATCTTTTTTTCTTATGATACAGACACCATTAGCAGGAAGAATGGATATGGATAGGGCACAAGTTGGGGCATGTGTGTAGGGAACATGTTTGACTAATGTGCACTTGTGGAGAGATAGCTCACAATTGCAACAATGCAGGATTGCTAGCATCTTGGATGATAAAATTGCTTTGCTCTATGGGTCCTGTTCCCCAATGTACATCATGTCTCTGCTGTTCCCTATTAGGCTCCTGTTGAATCTCTGCTGTTCCCTACATTCTTCACTTTTTCACTTCTGCTTCCAAGCCTTCAGCTGAACTAGTCATTAGAGGAACTACCTCTTCCTCATAAACAAAGGTGTTGACTTTGTCATCTTCTGCTTTTTTAAAGCTTATAGTGCAAAGGTTAAGTTTCAGTCTTTTTAGTGAGTAAGGCAGGCTGCCACTTAGCAAACTTCATTTATGTTCATGTATATTTTTGTCTTTTAGGAGGGAGGTGTGTCACCCTTCATAATCTTAGTGCCCAGGAACAAACTCATTTGGAATGATGATTAGCTAGATAGCTCATCAAAACCTAGATGCATTTAGTCAATCTTTTGAACTCACTTTTTCCATCTAAGGAAGAACAAGGTTTCTGTCCAAAGCCTCTATCAGACCTAGGGTTAGAAATACCCCTTTAATCCCAATACATCTTGATTTCCAACCTGTGTTCCCCCACAAACAACTTCGAGGACTTAGGTACAACAAACTGCAAGGGTCTCTGTGAGTATAAGATGCCACATATCCCTCTGTAATGGGAATGGGAATTTGAAGATCTTCCCTGCCCCTTAATAGACTTAGGGGGCAGTTTGAAGACCTGCCCTGCTTTGAAAGTAAGCTCTGCCCCCTAATAGGCTGAATGTAGTCATATGGAACCTGTGGTGGGAGGAGCTTGCTGAAGGGAAGTAGAGCCCACAGGAAGCTGGTAGCCAGAGCCAAGGAGCAGATGGGGCAGAGAGGATGCTCAGGTAAGGAGTCAGATAGGCTTGTGAATAGATATTGATCTTATATTGGTTTGTGGGAAAACTGAAGGATGCTGTGGCTTTCAGTGTTATGGCTTCTGAATATCTTTGGTACTATTATGGAATTGGCTTACTGGTTCTGGGATTTGGTTTTCTGTTGTCTAAATAAATGCTTCAGTTCTTTTCTCTACCTGGAGAATTGGGTATATTTTGTGATTGAACATAATGTGATATTTATAGTCATGATCTTGATCGTGATTGTGGGCACTGTAAAGTATTGCATTGGTGCTACACCATCTAGCCTTCCAAATCATCTAGAGGTATTAGACAAACAAACCAGTCAAGGTAACTATGGACAAAAATGACCAGGTGGAAGCACTGCAAGGACTCTACCTCAAACCATTGGCTCTAAATCTCTCCCCTTCATCTACAAACGTGCCCCTCCCCCCCAACTCCTGTTCTGGGCTTTGGCATGCCTACTTGTTTTCAGTTTCCATTACTATCGTGCAAGATCAATTAAACTAGGTAAAGAAGAACATACTTCATTCAATATTATTTCAAAAGATCTTTAATTTCATTATTGTTATCTACTTATGGAAATCTCAACCTCTTCAGAGCTTAGGAGAAAGTCTTACTGAGCTCCTCTGGGCAAAGAAAATCCATAACATGTTGGTCATCTCCCTGGTGATAAGTGTCTCTAAACTTAGCTAGGACTGGCTCTCAGACACATGGTCAGCTAGTAGGCATACACACTATGCAGAGAAAAACTTAATGAATCATAGCTATTTTAACATTCCAAGGTTATACATGTACCAAGTATACTATGTATATACTAGGTATTAACTCTTTGTTGGAAAAAAGGAGAGAATAATAAAGAAGAAAATCTGTAAAATCAGAACTTGTAGGCACATTGTCAGCACCATTTTACTATTTCTCTCTCTGTGTTCTTCAAAGAAGACGGATTGTTGTTAAGGGGAGTTTATTTGAATGGTGTTCATCATTACTGTTACAATCTACCCTGCTGTTACTCTTCACCTCCATCAGAACATCAAAGTATTTAGCAATGACTGGGAGACCATTCTGCAATATGACAAGTGATATATCCCTTCATTTCCTTGCTACCATAGAGTCTATTCATAATAGGCATGTCAATCAGAGGGCACAATAAAAAAAGGACAATTTGCCGCTTGCCAAATAAGAATGCCAGGGAAGGCTCTGGGAAAGGCAGCAGGCATTTGACATGACAGCTTCAGAATTTCCTGCTTACAAACAGGGTAACAAACCAAAGAGTGGTAGTGATAATGTCAGTCAGAAAGAGGATTGCCACAAACATGGAGAACGTTTTGGAAAGGTGCTGTAAAATACAGATTGTTTATGGTTAAAATTAGACAAAAGGGTAGCAATCTGAAGACATAATGATTTTATGGAAAAAATACTTTAATTTGCTTTTTACTGATAAGAACTCAGTGAATGATCAGCAAAGGAGATGGTTTAGCTCTCTTTGACATTCCATTTAATTAAAACTGAGAGCTAGTAAGATTTAAAAAGCAGCAATAGAAAACTCGAGACTGATGTTTAAGGCAGCAAGGTATAAGGTTTTTAGAATCTAGGGACCTGAGTGAATCTTGGATCCAATACTTATTAGTTGCTTGTCTGTGAGCAAGACACTTAAGGAAATAGAGCAAAGTGAGATTGTAGATAAAATGTAGTCAATAATAATTTCATTATCTACCACAAGGATTGTTGTGAATAAAGCACCTATTTTGAAGTAGACCTGTGATTAGCCCATGCCTCATCAGGACCATTTACCCCTGACACCTCTCTGATTAGAGGGTGAAACAGAGAGTTTCTCTCAAAACCTCCAGTTAAGAAGGGTGCTCTGGCCAGTCATTTCCTTATTTCTCAATAGACTGAACTCTTCTGAATTTCTCTGTCATACCCCTATTGGATAACTTCTGTCTCCTTGACCCCTTTCAGTTTCTTTTTTTTTCCTGTTGTCTTTTCCCATTAGAGTGTAAACTCTTTGTGGGCAGGAACTGTCTTTCATTTTCACATTTGTAATTGCAGCACTTAACAAAAGTGCCTGATATTTAGTAGGTGCTTAATGATTGTTTACTGACAATTTTGTCATTTTAGGGAGTTTCAGAGAAGAATTTCCTCTACAAATTCAAATCAGTACCTTCTGGGAAACTTGTGGATTTAGAGAGTTGGCTAGGGGAACTGGGAAGTTAAGAGACTTGTCCAGGGTCAAGCAGCCAGGCTGAAGCAGAGGTAGGAATTGAAATATTCCTGACTCTGAGGTCAAGGCAGTTAGTTAGTTCTCTACCTAATATGACACACTGTCTTTCAAATACCGTGTTTTATAAACTTTAAAGTGACACCTACATATGAATTAATTATTTATTTATCTATCTAGTCATTCATTCATTCGTTCGTTCATTCATCTATTTATTTCTCTACCAAACACCCCTTTCCTTTATTTCTCTGAGGCTCAGTTGATTCATCTACAAAATGATACAGTTGGGCTAATCTCTATTTCTATGACTCATCATTCTATTCTAGGGTACCATGGTTATAAGGGTAGAAAATATATGAACCTGCCTATAAGGTTTGATTTAAAGGGTACCAAGCAAGTACTAAAAAAGTTTCTCCAATTACATGGCTCAATGCCTGTAATCCACAATTAGAGATTCATTCTTGATAGTCTTGAAGGTTATTAGGTAAATGGCCTTGAAAGAGAGAATGTGTCAAATTACTTAGCTACCTCAATTGTCAGAGATAAAAATATTAAGCTGGTTTGTGGTCTTATGAAGCTAGATAACAGGAAAGTTAACTGAGAAATTTCTGGGTTACAAGGAAGGAAAAGTAAAGGGATACTGTAGGAGAGAAGTGAGAGGTTGTCATAAGCTTCACTTATGTCATGACTTTGTTCTCTTTTCTTCCCTACCTTTGTGAATGTTGTAAGTACTATGCCATCTAGAGAAGACTATCAGAGAATTCTCCTTAAGATTCAATCCTAGACTTTCTCTTTTAACCAGCCTTATGTTCATTTTGCCAAAAGAATAATTCCTCCAACCACTCAGGTTAACCACAGTTCATTTCCAGAATGACTCACAAAAAGGATACAGGAAACTGCAGAGGTGATAATGAAGCTGGATATGGATATGAGTATACGGGAGCCAGCTTGCAACAGCTTGAGAGTCAATTGTTAAATTTTCAGTGTGGACATTTATACTTTAAAAGTCAGCAAATGCTACAAAACAAGGCTCAATTTATTGTTTTGTTGACTGTCCAATCTTAAGAAAGTGATGGAGACAGGGCGGCTAGGTGGTACATTGAATAGAGCACCAGCCCTAGAGTCTGGAGGACCTGAGTTCAAATCCAGCTTCAGACACTTAACACACTTACTAGCTGTGTGACTTTGGGCAAGTCACTTAACCCCAATTGCCCTCCAAAAAGCAAAAAGAGAAAAAAAGAAAGTGATGGAGAAAATGTTAATAATATGGATTAAACTTAAAAAGCACATCAAGCATACATTCCCCTGTGCCCCCAAAACTGGTTGTTAAATGTTTACATGTTGGACATTAACATTGTTAAACATTATCACTATGGGGAATTAGAGCCATTGTATGTTATACATTAATGTAATTAATATCTTATGGGGGAAACAGTGCCTGTCAGCTATGAATTACAATCATTCCTCAAAAGACAAAATAACTAACTAAATCTAGTCTTTTTGTTACTGTAATAAGGAAAGAACATAGATACAAATTATAGAGAAGGAAATTTTCCAGGAATGACATATCACACACACATGCATGTGATCACACGTATATATACAGACACACAGATAGAAAGACACTCACTCACACACACACACACACACACACACACACAAACACACTATGTGACTACATTCTTGTTCTCTATTGGGTCAATTAAATTGGCTCGCTCAAGACATTCCTCTTCTTTAAAGTGATTGAGTTGGACTAGAATGTCCTTAAAGGCTCTTCTAAGTCTACCATTCTATGATTCTATGGAGTAAAAGATAAATTTTATAAAGAACTCGGCAAGATTATAAATTAAATCAAAATATACTTTGATACTTAGTGATTTTATGCAAAATTTGGTGTAAGAGATGGCAAAAATGTTGGAAAATATGACTCACAAGTAAGAAACAAGAGGCTCAAAGGCTTAGAATCCAAAAACATCATGCCTATGTATAATAAATACTTTCTTTGAGTAAAAAATCAAGAGGTGCTAGACATGGTGAGCAACAACAAAAAGAATGAAATTGGTTATATTTGAAAAGATAAGAAACAATTTACTACTGACACAGGAATGATTCCAGAATGAGTTATCTATGTATAGTTCAAATACTGAATAATTCAAGATTAAAACGACTACAAAACTAGAAAAATAAAAGAGTATAAAGTGTATGATGTATAATTAAAACTCCAACATGATTTGCTTAAATAAGTTATTGGCATTGAATTAAGGCAAATGAATGGAAGAATGAACATTGAAAGTGATTATAACCATTTACTAAAGGAATTTAATAGATATAATTAAATTGCTACAATGAGGAGATCAAAAGAATCTACCTATCACTGAATCCAATAAACCCTTTAATTCATAGTCAAGGAGAGAGATATGGCAGCCATTGGCAACAAAGGTTTAGAATACAGACTCATTAGTACAATTTTACAGAAAAAGGTTTTGGAAGATGTTCACCATTGTTGTTTTCCTTCATTCTTGAAGAGAACTATAACATCAGGAAGATGATTCTATGAAAGGTAGGGGAATTGGATTTATGAGAAGGAAGGCTGTGCAAAGTCACCAACCTCACTTTCTCCTTCAGAGCCATCTGGGTCCAGTGGCAAGATATAGATCAGAACAACTGAATATGACCAATATGGCTTCATAAACTATCAAGTGGAGGTGGGGGGACAGAGGAGAAGAAAGAGGTTTAAAGGAAGCTTGGTGATAGATCCAATTGAGTAAAGGGTACATAAAGAACTAGACAAATGACAGCAATAAGACAGAAGATGGAAAATGTTTGTTTGCGGCCAACTCTTTTCACCATCAAGAATAGTGGAGCCACCACATTCAGACCCTGACATCACAGTCCTGAATGCACTGCTTGAGAAAGTGGAAATAGGCCTGGAGAGAAAAGGGGTAGAAACAGCAGAAGTTCATGTTGGAGGCAATGCATTTGAGAGGCATTGAGAGATCTATTCTTGTAGCATCTAAAAGTGGAGAGGATACTAAAGGCAAGTGGGGAAAATCTTAAGACATTATTGCTGGAAAACAGCAACCAGGAAAAAATGTAGGTAGTTTCCAACCCATATACCTACTTTCCCATATACATATATATATATATATATATATATATATATATATATATAAATTTAATGAAAATTAAACATTGCATATATATAGTATGAATGAGAAACAACAAGCATGTTTTCACAAGCAGTGTACTACAATAAACTCTCTTCATGACTACTCAGTTGAGTAAAGAGTGTGACCTGAGAGTATTAAAACCTACTATAGGGGCAGCTAGGTGGCGCAGTGAATAGGGCACTGGCCCTGGAGTCAGGAGTACCTAAGTTCCAATCTGACCTCAGACACTTAACACACATACAAAAAAACTAGCCATGTGACCTTGGGCAAGTCACTTAACCCCAATTGCCCTACCCTCCCCCCTTCAAAAAAGCAAAATAATAATAAACAAACAAATAAAAACACCTACCATAATTGCTCATTGATTTAAAAAGGCTATTTGATTCAGTGGAGCTAGGTGTTGCTTTGAAGGTTTCTCTCTCACAAGCATCTTGTGGGCTTAAACTCAGAATAGTATAGTTAAATGGATACAAAGCTGGTTGAATAGACAGACCCAACAAGTAGTCATTAACAATTCAGTTTCACTTTGAAAGGTCTCCAGTGGAGTACCTTAGGGATCTATGTTTAAGCCTATGCTGTTGATACATTTAACAATGACTTGGGTGCAGAAATAGATGGCATGCTAACTAAAAGTACAGATGGTGCAAATCTGGGAAGGATACATAACACATTTAATAACTGGATTGAGCTTAACAAAGATCTTGACAGGATAGAGCATTGCTCTAAATCCTAAAAGATGAAATTTAGTAGGGAAAAACATAAAATCTTACACTTGAATATTTTAAATTCAATCACCACCTTCTTGTTAAGCTGTTCAGTAGGGGAAAAATTCCTTATGAAATGTAGGACAGTAATTCTCTAATTTATGACAATAGATTAGATACAATAATAGGTCCAGATCTTCCTCTTCCCCCAAAAGGAAAGCCCCCAATCCTCTTGTCACCTAGTATTGTTTATTGTAGTTGAGTTGACATCTAATCCTACCATTAGCTTGTAATCTTTGAAAACTGCAAATATATCATCTATATGTCGTATTATCCTCAAAACACAATTTTGCCTACAGTGGACACATGCATTTATTAAATGTTTAGTACATTGCAATCGGCTAGTGGAGATGGAATAGAAGGAGAGAAGTAAGTAGACATGACACATAGTGTCTTTGGGATATACATTGAAAGTGCAGGTAGATGCCTACTCCACCTATGTTTAAGAGCATCCATAGAGAAGTTCCATTTGGTACCCTCTTAGATTTTTTGATCTGACCAGCATGTTACCTGGTACAAATGTGAAATCTCTCATCAGTACTCATAGGTCTCCTAGGATAAATAAAAGTTCCTAGAGAAATGTCTCATTCGTTTAAGAATCTGTGTGCAGAAGCAATAGTAGTATTCATGAGATAATGGTCAAACTTCACCCCAGCTTTGCCCCAATATGGAATACATAGATACATTATCTCCATAGGCAAAATGTCTTGGGAAGGGGAAGGGGAAAGGAAGGATTTATGGGACCAAAAAGGGAAAAGTTCAGCCTCAAGATTTGTTATCTTTTCTAGGGGTTGGAGAAACTGTGCTCATTAGGAAGTTTGCCCTGCTATTTAGCAATAGTCACTGATCAAGGACAATTTAAGTGGAAGTCTTCCTAGAATAAGGCTATGAGAATGGCACTGAAGACTAAGATTGTGCCAATGAAATTAATCACAAAATTCTCTAACAGTTTTATACATTACTGAATCTCAATTAGAAAAAAAATGGTTGCACATTTTAATTCTTTCTTAAATGAGCATCCGCATTGTGCCTGGCACTGTAAGGCTGCAAAACATAACATAAGGAAGTCCTGGTTCCAAATGGACATATGACAAATTTTAATTATAACTCCTTTTATAGATTCAGCTTTCATCAAAGGTTTATTTCAGGCCTCCCCCACCTTCACAGTAGAATCACTCACCCAATCACTATTTTTAGATGCCCATGAATGTTCCTGTATTATTTTAAAATGCAGAGCAAAGATTTATGCAAGTGGTGTCCTCTCCTTAGAGTCTGGATCTCTTCCCCATAGGTGTCCAGTGAGAAAGGTGGCTCACTCCTATGAAAGCTCTACCTAGGTTGCATACCAGGAAAATCTATATTGCAATAATTCTCCACCCTTCCCACTGATGATTATCCTAAAACAGAAATTTAACTTGGTAGCTCTTTTTTGTTGGTAGTGATTAACTGAATTGACTCAGCCATAATTCTTTCACTGAACCATAAATGTGTTAACATGTCCTAACGTCTCTTTAGTAAGAGTGCTGACTTAAAAGTGAAAAATGTTGAAACAGAAAAAGAGACAGGGAAGTCCACTTCCTATTGTTGTTGTTGAATTCTTTTAATTGTGTCTGACTCTCTGTGACCTCACTTGGGATTTTCTTGGCAAAGATACTGGAGTGGTTTGCTCTTTCCTTCTCTAGCTCATTTTATAGGATGAAGAATTGAGGCAAACAGTAAGTGATTTGCTTAGGGCAACACAGCTATTAAGTGTCTGAGGCTGGATTTGAACTCAAGTCCTCCTGACTGCAGAGTCAGACACTCCACTGTGTCACATAGCTGCCCAGATAGGGCCTGAGATAGGGCCAAAGGAAATATAGTAAAGAAAGTTGTTAAGTTGCTAGCCTGAGGGTTCCTGGCCATACCTCCAGAGAAATTCACTATCTGCACTTTTTTACCACCTCACCCACAGCTTTGGTCACTTTTGATATATCTTGTCTTGGTCTTGCTCCCTGGTTGGTGATCCTCCAGATAGAACCACCATTTTATTAGGGTCCTTGTCATATGCACTTTATTCCAAGCTCAAGGTATTCTCTGAACTTTAACTTTAGACCTTCTCCATTTTAACTGCCTTTTATGTTTTGTCTTCTTCTGTAAGAATGTTTGCCCCTTGAGACTAGGCATTATCTAGTTTGTTTGCATTTGTATCCCCAGCACATGGTATGATGCCTGGCATATAGCAAATGCCTAATAGATGCTTTATCTATATTCAGTCACTCTTCTCTATAGGTGGGTTTGGGGACTTGAAAATTAAATGAAATGAGTTAATGAAAATATGTCTTCCCTATCTGACTCAGAAGTTATTCATATATTACATTTGAGTAAAAGGGAAGCAGTTACAATAACTCATAGAAGGAGGAAATGCATTGAAAGGAACATAGTACATTTGTAAGTGTATGTTTATCTATTTGGGCAGCCAGTTGGTACAGTGGTTAATGCCAGGTCTGAAATCAGGAAGACTCATCTTTATGAGTTCAAATCTGACCCTGGACATAACCTTATTTACTTCCTTTTCCTCATCTATAAAATGAGCTGGAGAAGGAAATGGTCAATCCCTCCAGTATTTTTGCCAAGAAAACTTCAAATAGAGTCATGAAGAACTGGAAATGACACAGCAACAAAATTTATTTATGATGGTAATGAGTATAGACCAGAGAACAGACCACATCTATTTTCTGAGGACCCCCCCCCCCCAGCTAATCATTAAAAGAACCTTTGGTTTAGACTACCTGGTGATAAAATTTTCTTTTTTTTTCTTTATTTTTTTTGTACAGAGCAGTCAATGAAACAAAGAAAATTAAAAATAGCCCTCAGTTCAAGTCATCAGGCTTGGAAGACCTGTAACCCCCCAAAATGAAAGAACTCACATATGTGATTAATAAGCCGATCAGGGATCATTGAAAGATTGTTCAGGATTTAAACATTGCCTTAAGAGAGAAGAAAAAACATTTTTTTTTTACCAATTTTCAAAGATGGAAAAGAATAGTTTCTAAAAATTATGTGCTGAGTTCAAATGCTAGAAAAATTCTAGAGTGTGTGATTAAAAGGATGGTTTAAAAATATTTAGAAAGGAAAGCAGTGCTTATAAAGAGACAAGTCTTCACCAACATCAGGTCATACTAACCTCACTGCTATGAGATGACTAAATATTCTAATGAGGTTGTACTAACCTCATTTTCCATTTTTTAAAGATAGTATTCTGGTAGATAGAAGAAGCACTGTAGATATGGTATACTTACAGTAACAATGTATTTGGCAAAAGTACTCATGCTATGCTTACAAGATAAATTTATGCATTTACAAAGGATGGGCAGAGTTGAAAGATGACTGAAGAAAAGAATGGGACAGATCCAGAGAGTTCTGAGTTCCTCTTTTCTAGCTCATAAAATAAATTACTGCAAATGCTTCTATAGCATTATCCAGTCACAAAATACAAGTCAAATCAACAAGTATTTATTAAGCAATTACTATGTGCCAGGTACTGTACTAAATACTATAAATGTACATTGAAGCAAAAAGAAAGTCTCTTCTCTCAAGGAGCTTACATTCTAATGGGGAAGAAAAAAGGAAACTGAAAAGAAGAGAAGGGAAAGACAAGGCACTCAGGCTAGGGCATGATGGAAAAGTTCAGAGGTTGGAACCTGGTGGGAAATGAAGAGATGGCTGGCCTGGGTACCGTCCCTAAATGAAGGTACTGAGAAGAGTTCTTTTTTTTTTTTTTTGGAGGACAATTGGAGTTAAGTGATTTGCCCAAGGTCACACGGCTAGTAAGTGTTAAGTGTCTGAGGCTGGATCTGAGCTCAGGTCCTTCTGACTTCAGGGCCGATAGTCTGTTCACTGCGAGACCTGGACACCCCTTATAAGAAGAGTTCTTTACCTTCAAATAAGAGGGAGGGGATATAAGGGCAGAGGGTACTTTTGAGATGTGATATCCAAGACTGAAGTGCTTCCAGGTTACATACATGTGATCATCTCACTCTTCACTGAAGTGCATATGCTTAGCTATCAACTATGCCCCCACCCAAGTTCCCCAGACATTACTTGGACATATGGTGGTGCTAGGATTGCAATTGCTTGGGAGATTTTCTTATTAATTCATATGTTCAGAATTTTTAAAAATGTCCTTAATATATATATATATATATATATATATATTCATATTCTTGCTCTTCTGAAAAAATTTGGAAAGTTTCGTGAAAATCTGATTGTTTTTTGCATAAAACAAATGAGAAGCTAAATCTGTTTTTTTAAGAGGAGATTTTTTTAGCATTTTTTTATTCTTATGGCACTTCAACTGGTTTTGTTTTTAACATTCAGATTTGGCATGAATGCAGTACCAATGGAAGAATACATGCCTCCTTGGAAGAAAATTGGCTTTGAAGCCAACTTAGGATATTTAAAAATATATTTTTCTATTGATATGGCTTTTCTCCTGAAATTAGAAAAATAAAAGGCACTGGGATGAGAATTTTGGCTCAGGAGTGACATGAAAGGATCTAACAACTACCTGTGCTTAAAAGTCTATCTGTTTTCAGAGGTGATGGTGAGATTATTTACTAAAGACAAAAATAAAGGGGCGGCTAGGTGGCGAAGTGAGTAGAGCGCTGGCCCTGGAGTCAGAAGGACCTGAGTTCGGATCCGGCCTCAGACACTTGACCCACACAAACAAACAAACAAAAAAAAAAACCTAGCCGTGTGACCTTGGGCAAGTTACTTAATCCCAATTGCCCTCCAAAAAGAAAAAAAAAAGACAAAAATAAAGAAGGAAGAATCCTAATATAGATGGAAAAGAACTGAATTTGGAATCAGAAGACCTAGATTTTAATCTCAGTTCTATGGGAATTTAGGAAGTTCCTTAACCTCACTGAGTCTCAGTTTTCTCATCTGTAGAATGAAGCTATCAGGCTAGATGGCCTCTAAGGTTCTTTCTAACTGTATATCCTACGACCCTGTGACATTCACAGTTACCACCTAAAAAGTTATACAACCTTTAAATGGCCTGATTATTTGATCATAGTAGAGTATTGAAAATAAATATCTTTAGCTCAAACAACTTCTTTAATTATACAGCATCTACAAAACTTGATGAGTGGAAGTCCAGATAGCAGCTGGCAAATAAAAAGCCGGTGATTGCTAAGTTATCACAGACCTCATTGTGTTAGGTATAAAACCTTAATGGCCACATTTCCCAAACCCCTACATAGGGGCAGGGGGTCTGATAGAGGATATTTCCTTTGCAAAACCTTGTTAAAAAATGCTTTCTTGAATAGAGCACCGGCCCTGGAGTCAGAAGGACCTGAGTTCGGAGCGGCCTCAGACACTTAATCCACACAAAACAAAACAAAACAAAACAAAACAAAACAAAACAAAACAAAACAAAACAAAACCTAGCCGTGTAACCTTGGGCAAGTTACTTAACCCCAATTGCCCTAAAGGGGCGGCTAGGTGGCACAGTGAGTAAGAGCGCTGGCCTCAGAGTTGGGATGACCGGAGATCAAATCCGGCCTCAGAAAATGAGCACCCACACATAAATAATGACTAGCCGTGTAACCTTGAGCAAGTTACTCAACCCCAATTGCTTTAAAAAAATGCTTTCTTTTGTCCAATGGCTCTTCTGGGATATTCAAGATTTACATTTGTAAAAGGTCTTCAAATGGACTAAAATTTCTTATTGCAGAATTATTATGAAAATCATTTTAGCAATAACTGCCAAAACTTGAAAAATAAAAGACACTTTGAGAAACTCAAAGTGAATATGAGTGTAATATTGTGTCACAGTATCTCCAGTCTAGAATGGTAATATCAGACTGAGAGTATTATAAGGCTTTCAAAGCACTTTACATATATTATCTTCTCAGAGCATCACAAAACTTTGTAAGAAAGGCACAGTATATGTGATTTGTCCCATCTTACAAAGCAGAGGGTGCATATTGGGGAATAATGGAAATAAAACAGGTTGGGTAAGCAAGGACCATACTTTAGAGGACCTCTATAGCCCAGCAGAATTGTTGAGAACTGTGCTTTAAAAATCTTTCTCACAACCC